>BOPP01000470.1:36950-57294 GCA_017312745.1 Gryllus bimaculatus
CCACCGCCCATGCCGCGCTTCCGCCAACCTGTGTTCCTTCCTTATCATTGTTCGGTTGAACCATTGTTTCACGATTTTATGAAGATTTTTCTCCCCTTGCACGTTCCGCGAGCGAAAGTAGTGCAGAGAAACGCGTTTCACTGCTGCCGAGGAGCAAATCCTGCGGGCTAATTTAGGCGCCGTGTGCAACTTTCATAGCGTGTGATAAAGAGATGAAGAAGCACTAACAAATACAAAAGTGTTGTGCTTTAGTTTGCTTGGACATTTTCTGAAGAATCCAATATTTCCATAACACTAATGTAATTTTTGTATTAAGTCACTCCACATTCCTGACACGTTCTAACCTTTTTATTTGTACGGATTCGAATTTTTTCCATTCGAAGTCTTGAGCGGAATGTGACCTCGTGGCCTCTTTGCCTGCTGTAACCCTGAATTCGTCGAGCCATATCGATCCCTGTCGACCTCATTTCTGATCTTGGACACCTCATTGTTGTGGCGTGTGCAATCGTCTCCTATATTATTTCAGTTGTATAAATACACTTCATACGACTCTCACACGCAACCCATCTTTTTAAATGAGGTCTAAAAGAAACATAATTTCACGGTGACATAACGAATTGCACTTTCACTTTAAAAATATGACAGATTTGTTTAAAAAACACATCCAAATATCCATGTCAAATGCAATCCGCGGGACTCATTTAGATAAATCGTTAAACAACTCCTAAACAAACCGTTCTAGAGTCTTAAAAACTAACATTTAAGGCCAAAGGCCTCATAAAAACGTTGCTTACACCGCAATCTACAGGATGAGATATTCTATTAAATTTTTGCTGGTTCGACAGTTATCGATTCTCCCAATGCCACCTATATTTCAATCCTTGGTGACGGTAGCTATATTTGTGACGTCACGCTAGGAACTTAGATTTCTGTATCTTAAACTATTTACGCTTTTTGTATACACAGTGGTTTGTCCAGACTGACAAGGTTTATTTGCCTAATTATTTATTCAAGATTCGCTCTCGCAGCAACAGCTAAAAGTACCATTACTAGTTGCTTGATTCCGGCGAGGATTGTTTCTTAAGCGTGTGGTGAAAATTCATTTAACGTGTTGCCGCGGTCTACTAGTGCTGTGTACCTAATTGTGGAGCGATGTGGGTGTTCAGTGAAGAGTGAAAACGTGTCTTGTTAGGTTTAGTTTCAGTTTTACCTTTGCCAGTATTTTCGTTATGAGCGGTAATTTGGTGAAACTTTCGAATCAGCGTTTTCAGTCACGTAGCTTTCTCGAGAGTAAAAAACCTTTTTTTAAATATTTTTTTGACTATCACGAAAAACGAAAAGTTAACTGTCAAAGAATATTGACAGTTAGGAAGCGTTATGAATTGTTTTTAAGGAAGTGTTGTGAATTGTTCCAAAAAATCACTCGATAATACTAAATGAAATTGTATTGAAAATTTCTTTTCAACATCAATTATATTGTTTATTTTTGATACTGTGTTAGTATAGTTAACGAGAGTTCTCGCAGGGATATGCGGAGAGATAGTATGGGAAATCTTGTGCAATGGCACAATATAAAGAACAAACTTTTTAAATAAACTTAAGTAAAATAGATTGAAATTAATGAAGAACAAAAATCAAAACGCGCTAGCCTACAATGCTACGTGAATGAATTCAAAAAGCAATCAAATTTAAAATTAGAGAAATGCCCAGCTGTCGACTCATATTTTGTAAATAATACACCGTTTGATATTAAACTTAAGTTGTCGGTTCGCTAAGATATTCAATACGTAAAGAACGTTTGAGCAACACTCCCATCTATCGAAGTGATGTCTAAGCCTACTGAATTGTTTCTAATGGTAACAAATGGTATTCATTACGCAAAGGTGAAAATATTAATTTTATTATTTTTGGCTCGGAATTGCTTTTCTTGAGAACTATGAAAATAACCCAGTACTTTTTATTATACAACTATTTTTTCAATTTTCACACTCCAGCAACCCCCTCTCTTTCTCATAAGAAATTCACGAACGTTAAGTAATATTGCAAAGAGTAGGTCCGATCCCATATTTTCGCATGGAAAACTTTCCTTGTCTCTCTTAAGTCTTTTCTAACATTTTTATGACTATCAAAGAAAGCGAAAAGCTAACTGTCAAGCAATATTGATTAATGACTTCAAATGGTGATTTAACGAAGTGTGAATTGTTAGAAGAAATCTATATAATGCTGAATAGACGTGTATTGAATTTTTTTTTCTCACATCAAATGCATTGTTTTTATTTTTGTTTGAAATTCTGTAAGTATTAAGTTACATTTATAGATTTTGAACAAATAAAACGTTTCATGGATATCTTTCTTTCTTAATGGAAAGGATAGGGAAAGGGTGTGGGCTTTAACATGCGGTAGTTCTCGGACGGGTACGTTAGTCTTGCCATAAGTCGGGCCAAACACTCTGTCAAAAATTACAATAAATTTAATATGGACTACGAGAGTTCATGAATTTTAATGTATTTTGAACATTAAAAAGACTTTAATGTATTTGTACATTAAATTTAATGCTTAAATTAAAATCAGTATAGATTTAATGTACGACTGTACATGAAACGTAATTTACCTTGTATATTAAAACGAGATTGATGTATCAGTACATAAAATGTTTAAATTAAAATTCACGCAGATTTGATGAATGATAGGTATAGTATGGAAGTTAGTTACTGTTTAAAAACTTACAAATATTATATTCCATAATTTTTACCAACGTATCGTAAATTTAAAATATAATTTTTATGAACTTTATATTTTATTTTGAACAATAATTAATCATCTCTTCCACAAAACCATTTAGTTTAATATACCGGCAGTTTTCTAGAACGGTTGGCGGTTAACATCGAGAGAAACGTAAGCAATTCAGGCACATTGGATTTGTCAAGGTAAAGTCTGAATAATATTAATTAGTATTATTTATTTAATATTTTCATTATTAACATTATTTAATATTTTCTTGAAATGTTAAATTGGTAATGTACAGCTATTGATAGATCTGTGCTGCAGATTGCAAGTGACTGTCTAAATATAAGAATAGACCTAACAAATTAAGACAATGAACTGAAGTTCAGGAAACGAGTGTTATGTCGTAAGTCCAAAGTAAATAACTGTAATCCTGGAACAAAAAATTCTACTAATTTGTAAAGACGTTGTTGAAGGTGTGATAATTGCCAGCTATTACGTTTTTGGATATACCTACTCTGTAAAATTAGAAACAACTCTCGGATTCAAACAAAGTTAAGTCGGAGTTGTATTACTATTACGCACTAAATTAAAAATACTATTTAATTAAATAACGTATTACTATCGATAGTACATGTTTGAGACATACATAGTTTGAGAAAATATTGTTACATTACATTCTTAAGAATTTTTAATACATAGGCATTACATATTGTTCTGTTTAAAGTAACAGTAAAATTTCATTGAAGAATACATGGAAGAATAAACGGGTATTGTTAAATAGAGTATATATTGTATCTCTACAAACCAAATACTTTTCTGATTTAGTAATTTCTAGAATGACGAGAAAAAGGTATCATTTTATAATTATAATATTACCATCTAGTGATAATATTACTAAAGGGTTTGTTAAGAGTGTACATTAAATGTAATGTGCGCACATGAAAATTACTGCCATATACTTTTACATTGAAAGTAATGCAGAAATTTCTGACAGTTGAGTTACATCTTGTATTGCTTGCAATGAAAGCAATATTTCTACTGTGGCCACAAATAAGTATTTTGTAAAAACGTCATAAAAGCACGGTAGACACCAAAAACAAGTCGTTTTATTTTTGAAAACAGAGTACACTAAGAGGAATTAGAAACAGGCTTGGCGACTGGTACACACAGTAGTGAAATAAACACTATTGCTCAAATGTCGATGACGCTGCCATACTGGTTGGATATGTAATAGAATATCCCAAGAGATATGCAAATAAAAAAACGCTTTTACTTTAGACACTAAACATGAAAGTACTTTGGTTACCGAGCAATCTCGTGGGTCACTCTAATTTCGCATCTGCATTTTGGCACGATCAAATTCTGGAATGATTTTCTGGGGAGAATTTCCGATTTCAGGTGTTCGCGAGGTCCGTCAATGCCCGATCGCAGTGTAATGGTAGCGAAATTAGGTTTCGGAATCCAATAACGCTTGCTACGCACCACCAGCGAATCCTCGTCGGCAGGCGCAAAAGCGTGATGAGCAGTTGCCCTGCCATTTCTCGAGGCAAGGGGGGATCACACTCCGGCGCAAACTAGCGACATTTTGGCACAGTAAAACTCTAAGCATTTTTAATTTACCCACCCCCTCAAGCGGTGCAGTCCATCTGGTGACATGTGTGTTACTTTACAGCAATACGTCAACCCGAATGTGCATGTTTTTCTCTGATCCAATAATGGAGTAAAACTCTTGCATATAACATTGCCTCTCACAAGTGCAGAATAGTTTCAAGTGGCGTCTAATGAAATATGTTCCATCTTAAATGTAGTGACCCATTTTATTATTATTATTGAGTTCCTCCAAACACGAAGTTTTGCAGAACACTTGTAAGTTCTAAAATACAAAATACCAAATACTAAAATTATCTTTATTTTAGTGCGAATGTTTTACGCACAACGTCACTTCTGACGTATATACCATTTCATTCCGACTTAGACGTCATGCAAAATTTTCTCTGCGTATTTTGCGTAGTTTTTCTGTATCATTTTCTACAAAATGTTACCAAATCCGAAGGTTTGAGAAAATGTTCATAGTGTTGTTGACGTAATTGTTGCTACGCCTAAACCAAATATCAGGCATTGAGAGTATAGATGGACTAACTATATTCTTTTTCGAGAGGAAGGCCATTTATTATCTTTGCAGGTAGATCACTCTTGCTCTCCCGGCAAGGTAAAATTAGTCCATTTTTTGCTCTCAGTACTTCATGTCGTACTTGAACAATCGAACATTTAGTTCACAGGTGATCGCAAGAAAAGCGTGCAGTTATTTCTGCAAAATTAATCACATGCTGTTGTGTCTAATGAAATAAATATCATCCGCCATTTCGCCACGCCACTTCCACTGGGAATTTAGGCAGAAATTCTTGAATGTATCACAGAATTGTTTTCTTCCCATCCTCCCCAGATAGTCGTTCTAAGTGAATGATAAATCTTCGACATTGATATTGCGGCTCTCCCAGATGCTACTATTGAGATACTCCAACACACTGAAAATGTTTAAAAACTACCGACACATTTCAAAGTTTCTTGTCATAAATATATCGAAAAATGTGAACATAGCGGGTGCGGGGATGGGGACGGGGACGGGGACGGGGACGAGGGCGGGGCGCAGGCGAGGGCGAGGGCGGCGGCGTTGACGGAGGGGGCGGGGCGTAGGACGAGGTGGCGGCGCCGGCGGATTTCCTGAGAGCACCCGACTGCGCGCGAAACGCGTTTCCGCCGCCGACGGCGTGCCAGCCACGCTCGGTCGAGCTCCGCTACTAAAGGGATCTTTCCAGAATGTGAGCAAGGCCTCCATCAACGGCAGCCCGCACTTCGCGTTCGCGCTGTCTACGCCTGTGCCGGCGCCCAAGCGACCGCCTAAAGCGGTTGCGCGACAAATGTGTTTATGACTTCCTCCTGGCACTTTGAAGGTTTTCCTGTAGATTTCTGAACGGTGCGGGCGAGACGGACGCAGTCGGATGTGCTCAATCAAAATAAGACCTTTTCTCAATTTCTAAATAATAATGTGACTACGACGTATTATAATGTAATGAATTAAAATTTAATAATAACGTATACGTTCTTTGCGTGACCTTTCTGCGAGACCCGTGACGCAAAAACGCGGCCTCGTAAATAATTATATATGTATCAAAATTGAGACGTCGGGGTAAAGAATGAGAGAAAGTTGAACGGAAAGAGAAATAAACAGTGAAAATCGGACCAGTGCCATCTTTATAACTGTATTTCCCTCTATTCTAGCTCGAAATTTTTAAAAAAAATGGAGAAAAATTTGAAAATTTTGAAAAGCTCGCGTGGGCCTTCATGTGTACCTTACAAAACTTAAGATTCGTTAAAAATTCGCGGGACCTCTAATCGAGCCAGAACTTTCATTTTTGATAAAAGTTTGAGTTATATATTTATTTTTTTTAAAGCGCACAGGACCCATAATACAGCAAATGCATTCCAATACATCACAATGTGACACCACAACAGTAAAACAGTCTTCAGAGTACAAAAATGGTTAGTACCTAGAGAGGCATACTGAGCTTCTAAATCCATTCCACTGCCGTCGCTGTCAGACAAAAGAAATCTGCCAGATCCCCATGTCCTGTGAATGGTTTAGACACGAGTTGGTTCACGGAGGGAAAGACGGACGTTTGGAGAAAAAAAAAACTTTTTCGGCATCAGAGGAACCCAAAACGACTATTTCCGTTAAAATCGTGATATGTATGATTTTCTGTAGCATTACATAACTTTTTCTTATAACACATATATTACTCTGTATATACGTACGTATACGAGAAAATTAAAGTTACAAAACCACGAGGCCCATAACATGTGGTGCATGTGCTTCTATGTTAAACAGGCTCTGATACCTGGTCATGTTGTGCATAAAAATACAATTTCTGTTACCGAAGTTGAAAATTGAAGAAGAAAGTTTTTAACACATGCCACTAAAGAATTTCATTAATTCTTGCGTCGTTTGCGTACCTTCCTCGACATAACGATATACTATGATACTATGAGTCCGTGGCGGTAATAGCAGTGCATCCTGTAACGCGAATTCACTGCGTGGAATGAACAACTCAACAAAAAATGTTGACTTAAGAAATATTTTCACGTGTTTATAGCAATAAATTGCATTACTGCTACTACATTAAGCAATAAATTGACTTACTGCAGATATTTCAGTCATTTAGCGAATTGAGGAAATGCACAAAGTAAGTTATACCTGTTTAGACCAAAATGATTGAATAACGTTGTCAATAATGCTTTTATTAATATTTCTTAACACATAAATAGGAGTAAATTTTTTGCAAACAGTTTTCTTCCATGCGTCTAAGTAATGGCATTGATTTGTAATACATACAAGTCAATGCATAACTTCAAAATTATTGAATGCGCCTTTTTACAGCATTTTCAAATTTGCAATGTCTACACTACACGTTTAAGGTGACATAACATCTTGCGGCTCCGCAAATTTTCCCACATCACGTAAGAAAACAAGTAAAACAGTCAGGTAGCGTTGACAAAAAATGAGTTTCACAATATTCACACGCTTTCATTACTGCAGGGGCTATATCATGGTCTGTAAGTGTGATGATGCCTAATCTCGGTGGGAATTTTAACCCTCATACGTTACATTCGTTGAGCGGCATTTAAAATTTACCAAGATATATTCAAAGTTTCATGACAAACATATGTGAGAAATGTATCACTCACTCGTATCTCTTTTATCCCGTATAATGTAACATTTTGTGTTTTTTATGGTGTAATGTAATAAATGTTATCTGATATATAATATAACAAAAAATCTCAACGGTACGAAAAAAATTTTGTAGTATTTCTTTTATTCTTTTAAACAAGAATAATACGCCTGTATGCATCCTGTTTTAACATACAGCAAGCAAAGTTTTTTCAGACGCTTAAAAAGGTTACTGAGAAGATAGAGGAAAATGTAACGCATGATATTATACATCAAACTTAGCAAAAAACACTCAATATTATTAATTTATCTTTACTATTATCAGGACAAAACAAAAATTACAGAAGCAGACCTGTAAGCAGAGTCGCTAAAAAGACACTGGGAGGTTACCATGTCAGAAATTTCTGCATTACTTTTAATGTAAAAGTACATGAAAGTAATCATCATGTACGCACATTAAATTTAATGTACACGTGCAGTAACTTTAAAGTGCATGTGCATTAAATTTACTGTACGTGTTATATACTTTTACATTAAAAGTAATGAAAAAATTTCTGATTGAACGTTTTGCTTCTTTCAAGAGCAAATTAATTCTTCTACTCCTAACACGGCATAGCTTTTTGTTGCTAGTATCAATAGAAATATTACAATGCCCTTGGTGCATAAATAATCAGTAAATTGTATACCAAATATTATTGAAATTAATTTTACTAAGCATTTATTTGTATTATTTATTTATTGAATGTGGGAGAATGAATAAATATTTTACTTTTATTAATACAAAAAAATATTCTTCAAACATACAAAACTATCACCACTTGAGAAATGAAAAATTCACAACTTATTACAAAGTACACTTCGTTCTATTTTGTCCATCTTTTCTGCCAATTTAAAAACTGCTGAATCAGTCTTTTTTCCACCTTCTTTTTGAGGCCTTTTAACTCCTCTTGGATTTATTTTCATAATTTCCCTGAAAGTAATAATTGTATTTTTAATAAATAATATTTACTCAGTTAAACAAATTTATTATTTACACAGTTAAACAAATAACAATAATAAAAAGAACTGACAGAAGCAATGGATTTTCTTGTAGGAGAGTACTAAAAGAGAAAGGTACTGTAACGAATATTGCATCACCTGCCTGATTTGCTGCGCGCGGATTGTTTCATCTGCCGGCGCTCCTCCTTCAACCCGAACTGGACGGTGCCGGGCTATTCGCGAGTTGCGTGGAAAGGTTGAGCAAGTGCCGGGTGTGTCGTGACTATCACCGGCCAGATATAAATGCTCCGCTGGATGGTTAGAAGAGTGATAGTCAGTAAGATGATAGATGGATAGTCAGTGAGAAGATAGATGGATAGTCAGTGAGAAGATAGATGGATAGTCAGTGAGAAGATAGATGGATAGTCAGTGAGATGATAGATGGATAGTCAGTAAGATGATAGATGGATAGTCAGTAAGATGATAGATG
This sequence comes from Gryllus bimaculatus, assembly GCA_017312745.1. Classification (NCBI taxonomy): domain Eukaryota; kingdom Metazoa; phylum Arthropoda; class Insecta; order Orthoptera; family Gryllidae; genus Gryllus; species Gryllus bimaculatus. The sequence goes on from BOPP01000470.1 coordinate 45,872, forward strand.
GATAGTCAGTAAGAAGATAGATGGATAGTCAGTGAAACTTAGTAAGTGAAAGTCAGTGTAAGTAGTCGGAAGTAAGCAACCGCGAATCAGTTAGTGTATGTAATCAGTGAATAAGCAGTCACTCCGTCAGTATGTCTGAAGTGAAAGCTGTGCTGTAAAGTGTGCATTGCTGTGAACAGTGGTGCAGTAGGGGAACAGCAGTCAGGAGTTTGAAGTCTGCAGTGGAAGCTGGACTGTGAGGTGTGCGTCGCGGTAAATAGCAGTGCAGTGGACACTGGTCTGCGCAATGAATGGTGGTCAGCGCAGTGGACCGTGGACAGGGCCTAGGACTGTGCGGTAGTGTAGATTGCAGAGAACAGTGTAAATAAAAAGTGTAGAAGAAGTGAACTGTGTAAATAAATAATCAAGTGAAGAACACAAGAACTGTGTAAAATACTTGTAAGTAGATCAAGTAGTTTTAGTGTATAATTGTATACGAATAAACGTTTTTGTCAAATATTACCCGAGTGTGTTGATTTTAATTCACTACCGAGAAACGTTACAATACATACACAATAAAAGAACAAAATGAGAAAAAAAATCGATTGAATGTAAAACAAACTCTTTGTGTGTAGGGATACAATACATTCTCTATTTAACAATACCCGTTTATTTTTCAATGTTTTCTTTAATGAAAGTTTACTGTTACTTAAAAGAGAACAGTTGCCTATTTATTAAAAATTCTTAAGATTGTAATGTAGCAATATTTTCTCAAATGTTCTATCGATAGTAATACTTTCTTTAATGAAACATTATTTTAGTTTCATGCGAAATAGTAATACAACTCCCCAACTCCAACTTACCTTCGTATGAATCTGAGGGTTGTTTCTAAATTTGCAAAGTAGGTATATCCAAAAACGTAATAGCTGGAAGTTATCACATCTTCAATAGCGTCTTAACAAAATAGTAAAACTTTTTGTTCCAAGATTACTGTTAATTACTTTGGACTTACTATGTCACATTCATTTCCTCCCACTCCATTTCCACTCTAATATTTAGAGAGTCAATTGCAATCTGCACCACCGGTCCATCAATAGGTGTAGATTACCAATTTCACATTTCATGAAAATAATATTAAATAATGTTAATAATGAAAATAATATTAAATGATACAAATTAATATTGATCAGACTTTACCTTGACAAATCCAATGTGCCTGAATTGCTTAAGCTTTTCTCGATGGTAACCGCCAACCGCTCTAGAAAACTGTGATGAGAACAGAAAGTGAGAGTAAAATTCATAAGTTTCACACGCTTTCATCTTAGAATGTTATGACGTTTCTTTGATTTTCCACAAGTTTTAGAAATATCTACTATTACTCTTAACACGTAAGAACACGACTGCAAGAGCTCCAGAATACGAATGAATCCCCAACACTTTAATACATGAAATAGGCAGGCTGTGAATCCCGTCACCCTTAGTCTGGCCTGCAAGGAAATGGAAGGGTTCGGAATTTCCTAAGCTGCTCCCAAAATAAACATAAAAGAGACCCCACGCCAAGCAAACGTTGCAAAAACGCAGCACAACTGAGAGTAGTAAATGTTCAAATACAATCTTAAACTAAATGGTTTATACGTCAGTTAAAATGGTGGAATAATATATTTCTAAGTCTTTAAACATGTTCCATAATTATACATTAAATGTGCGTGAATTTAAACATTTAAATATGCGTAATGTATGCATTAAATTTTTATGTACAAACACAGTAATCTCGTTTTAATGTACAAGGTACATTGCGTATCATGTAGAGTCGTATATTAAATCTGCATTAATTTTAATTTAAGCATTAAATTTAATGTACAAATACGTTAATGTCCTATTAATGTACAAATAATATAAAAATTAAAGTATAGTCATACATTAATTCACTTTAAAGTTTATGTAATTTCTGTCAGAGTATGCAATGGAAGGAGTATTGTGTATAAGAGGTCAAGAGGAACTTCACTGGCAAGAACAAATTAGCTTCTATAAAAGCAAAACATTTCAGTAGCTAGCACTCGTTTGCAAAAATTGGCTGATGTTTTGGATCAGAAAACAGAAAGTTATATTTTACTGTAAACTTGAAGAGGATGACACTTTTGGGCAAGCAGCGCAGAATTGCAGCAGGAAAAGTGGAGGGCATGAGGAAAACGAAGGCGGGAATTTCGAATGTCATGAGAAACCGTAAATAGTATAACAGGTTGCAATTGAAAGCTTAGGATCGCAAACGCTATCGCAATCGCGATCGCGATCGCAATCGCGATCGCAATCGCGATCGCAATCGGGATCGCAATCGGGATCGCAATCGGGATCGCAATCGGGATCGCAATCGGGATCGCAATCGGGATCGCAGTCGCGATCGCAGAGAGCTGTCAGACGACACCTGTGATACAGCACTATAAGTGAAAACGAATGCATTTCAAGAGTTTCACACCGCGCGAACGCGAAGCCTGCATGTGACCACGGCGGTGGCCCTGTTTTTCGGAACACTTCCGGCTGCCTTTGCTTCCTCCATCTCTTCCTCCGCAATCGCCGTCGCGCGGCGGCCTCCTCCTCCTCCTCGGCCCCTCCTCCGCTGCCGCCACTGCCTCCACGTCCCTCTCCACAGTCACCGTCGCCATCGCCGCCGCCGTCGCCGCTGCGGCGGGGGGCTGCCACATGTGCACACTAGCCGCAAGACGCGTCCCAAAAAGCTCGTGGTGCTGCGCTGCACGGATGGGAATGCGCAGCGCCCCACCCCCCTCCACGGCTCCGCCGCCTCTCGTTCTGGGAGTCCCCCGCCGCCTCGACGCCCAAGGCTCCAGCACACATGCGGAATGGTTGGTGCGAAGCGGCTGCTGCGGCGTACGGCCCGCCCAGCAAAACTGTGTGAAGCTGCGCCTTCATCATCCTTCCCGCTGCGGACGCTCGCCGCGCGAGAAACAACTTTAACTATCCATTTACTAGAGAAGCGGGGCGCCTCTGGCGGGTTGCTGCTGGGCATGTTGTTTCTTTTATTTCAGCCAAGCAACTTCGTAATAAACGGAAATTTTCTACATAAGTGGCCCTCTTTTCAATCATCGGGCATAGAAAGTTTCATGAAGATATATCGATATAAATAAATTTTTAAAACTGGAGATGCTACAACAGTACACACTTTCTCGCAACATCAGCAAATTTTCAAAATTTATTGGAAATGACATTTTTATGTGTCCTTTGCGTTCTAAAAATACACAAATAAATTGGAACAGTGTTGAAAATTTTGTTTATAAATAGCTTTAAATTCAAGCAGAAATAACGCGAAAACCACTATTTTCTTCAATACATTTTTCGGGATCTTTTTAAAAAGATTGATTTTGTAGAACAGATTTCATTTGACAAAATCCTATCATTGTACTATTGAAATCTTGACTTTTTACAATATTAGAAAATAGAAAGTTTGCCGAAAATGGGGACCAGCATCAATATTTTGATCGTCCGTAGATGCATGCGAGGAGAATATTGAAAGAAAAAGCTTGAAGCCGACTTTGAGAAAATAATTGTTTAAAAATTGCCTACATTTCATAGAAAATTTCGCGAAAACTCACAATATCGAAAAATTATAAATTAATTTATTTGAAAATCGGTCTTTGAGTCACAGATTTCATTAAGGAAAAATACCTATCTGCAATTGCACGAAAACGCCGAAAAAATGAACTTTTACAATTTCCGAAAATTACATATTTTAACGCAAATAAGACCCCGCTATTGCAACCTAAATTTGATAAAAACAGTGGATGCCTTGATTGCGAAAATTTCTTCGTTACGTCAATAACAGATATTCTGTCGAAAATTGGCCCTTTCCCCCCTACGATTACAATCCTTTCTCTTTTTACGAAATACGGCAAGAAAGTACTTATGAAAGTTTTCTTTACAAAATTAATTTCATTGCCACCAATGTATAATATGTATTATAATCAATGTATAATATGTACAATCAATCTAGTAATATTTCAGGTTATATAGGAAATTGTAGTAATTCACTGCGTTTCGCCCCTGCAGGTGCTTTGAAACTCCCCAAAACATTTTTTTAAAATAATTATCCAGAGTATTCCAGAAAGACACTCAAAAAAAAGGAATAGTTACCGAACATTGAAATACGTCTCTCCCTACCAGAATCAGTTGTAAAATTTGGCCCAACCATTTTTGGGTTGACGCACAGTTCATTAAGGAAAAATATCTATCTGCAATTGCAATACCATGTGTGGACCTCCGTGAGTCCCTAAACCACAACTGTGTCTGGTGGTCCTCTTGTCTACGTAGTACCCTGAAAAACAAAATGTTTGCATTTCATGGTCGACTCTCTTGGAACTTGGGTAAGTGGTTCTACAGCCCACATTTTTTCGCCATAGCTGAACACGTCGAGCAGCAGCTGAACACGTCGAGCAGCAGCTGAACACGTCGAGCAGCAGCTGAACACGTCAAGATTAAATCTGAAATAATTTCATTTTAATTTGCCAAATATTTTCTCTAACATTTAATAGCAAGAAGTGATATATCCTCCCTATCCAACAAGAAACAAAACAAAATTAAGCGAAATTCAATTATATTGAGATTTTTAATTCGATTGCTGTCAATTCAGATCTTCGTATTGATTTATTTGGTCCCTTGTTTCACTTACGTCATTTGTAACTTGTGACGCGCAACAATAAATGTAAGAAAGTTTGTTTTTTTAAATTTCATGAAACTAACTTATTAACTAGTTTTAACCTTCACTTATTATTAATGGTGTGCTGCAAGTTCTAAATGGCTCCAGTGAAACAAAGTACTGAACAAAAGCAGTAACAATATTTAAATTAGCACGTAGGCGGCGATGGTGGAACGTTTAGCGTATCGGACTGCTATACCCATGTTAGCAGGGACGCCTCTGAGCTAAAATCAGATCACTTGTTTCGTCGCCTAAGAAATACCTTCTTTCACCGCTAGTTGATGAAAGGAACGTAGTGAAATTTGCCTGGTCAGATAGTCGTCCGGCCTGATGGCCCGAGTCTCGACACGTGAAATAAGGCATCAATTTCATTCAATTCAATCACATTAATCTGATACGTTTCGCAGGCACGAAAACCACAAATGGAAAAATGAACAAATATAATAGCATTTGAAATACATAAATTTGGGATATGAGAAATATCGATATGAGAACAGCACTTAATGAATTTGTTTAAAAATTATACATTGTATTTGAAATAATTATTTATATTATCTTTTTATAATTATATTGTCTTTTTACTTGTTCATCATAAATAAATGATGAACAAGTAACAGAACAAGTAATTGCCCTAAGTCAAACAAACGAAACATTACCATGAAGCCAAATTAATTCGCTTATCTCAATTCTAAGAGTTCCCGAAAAGTAAGATACCAGTTTTGCAATGTCAATCTGCTCACATATTAAAATCAGACGTGTGTTCACATGAACAGTTTGGAAGGAGCACGTAGCCTCGCGAAATAAAAATATTTCATGCATTGTTTCATACCATAACCAAAATGAAACACAATAGCAAAAACATTGAAACCCTTTCTCAATGAAGCAAGAATTAATCGGTAAACTATTCGTACAAATGATCACTGGGAATTCCCTTTGTTATTCTTACTAATTAAATTTGCTACAACTCCTATTTACATTAACCAATGACATGATATACATTTTAACACTCCATTCAAATACCTTTACTACAAAAAAAAAAAAGGTGCAGATGCCCCAACCAATACAATTTCGCTGTGGCCGCGAACATAAATTAATATTGATCTATTTACAGTTACGTAGGCAATAGTACTTTTAAAATGGCAAGAATCTCTGAATGATACTCAGATGCCTCCTGTATGCTTCCCCTCACAATTTCCTGGTTAACAAGTTCTCCCTGGTTGCCGTGACTTTGACCTAATTATCGGCGCTTGTGCTCCATTACCTCCCGCAGCTGCTTCCTCGGCGCTCCAAAGCACGACCTTGAAGCGCCTAGACCTCTGCACAGCCGATCGCGGGCCCCGGGTCGCCGGTGACTTCCCGCTGCCCTCGTGCGTCGTCTTCCGCGTCACCTACGTCGCCTTCTGCGCCGTCTTGTGCGTCGCCTTCTGCGTTGTGTTCCGGTCTTCTCCCGGCTCCTTTCGTCCTCGTCTGCTTCGTCCCCCTCGATATTTCTGTCCAGGCCTGCGTGCGAATGCTGCTTGCAATGCACTGAAGAACTCGGGCGTATTTCGTGGGTACGCGTAGCTCTCGCTCGCACTGTCCCAAATTTCGCCGCTGATTGAAAAATACTCGATCTCAGCCTGAATTATCTCCCTATTCTACTTTCCTCAGCTCCACAATAACTGATAGATTCTAGATTAACTCCCTGCGTCTTGTTTGAAGAAATACTTTCTTCTAGAAATTGTCTAACAAAGTACCTAGGCGTCTGTCCGACGTCCAACACTCCTACCTAGTAACTCGGTGAAGTTGTTGCTTGATCGGTGGTTAAGAACTAACGAGAGTGCTGCTGGCTCGATGATCAGAAACGAACGAGAGTGACTGCCCGTGGGCTCGAATATTTATGGAGGCGCCCTCCGTGTAGGGGTAGTGCGCTTCATCTCCCCCTCTCCAGTCTGACTGCTTCTACGTTATTTTCCTGCTCCGTGCCGTGGACACGCGCGCAACAGTATTGAAGGCTGCGGGCGCGCCCTTTTCAAACCTCGCCGCGCTAGCTCACCCGGTCTACTACACGCGTTTTCTTGATGTGTGGGAGTGTGGGACGAACGATACACTATATATAATGTATAGAATAAGAGGTGAGCTTTCACATAAAATTGAAAAACAAAGAGAATGAAAAATATTAGAAAATATAATTTCATTACTGACAACCAAATCTAAACTTGTTTCTTGTCCTAAAATTTTGTTCAAATTCTCTGTTCTGAAGAAGCGCTATCAAACAGTATCGCCTCATAATTTGAAAAAGATCTTTTGACATCATGTATTGGACACACATTTGTATTTTAACAAATTTATTCTTAATACATTTTCTTAAAGATGAGATTACAGTGAATGTATTCTGAATCAGCTACTCATTTTATAATTCACTCATTCTAAAAAAAAAATAATTGATTCCTAAAAATTAGTCATCGTAGCCATCAGTTCTCTATGTCAGCCCGAAACATGAAACTTTATGCTATGCATTTACTAATAATTTTTACTCAAAAGTAAATGTTATTTGTACCAAAAAAATTGAAAACTGTGCACTAAACACAACAAAATGCCGAAAATGTCTAGAATACACAAAATATGCCTTATATGTAAAAGTTTTCTACCTCACACCAATATTTGGTCTAGGGCCAATTTAAAGTTTCTGAGAGAGATCAGCTACAAAATTGTCATAATTGGATGTGTTACAGCCTCTGTTCAAATTTTAAAATATATACCTTATCGACATTCAATGAGAAATGTTGCATATCAAATATATGAAATTACTAATTGATTTTTGACAGCAACGGATCTGCAATTACAGATCTGATGCAAGTAGGAAGCGAGCAAAAATAAATCCTGCAACATATCAGATTGCTGGAAGTTCCGCAATTATCTTCAATTAGGAAACACGTGATTTTCTTAATTAAAAAATTGTTGAACTATCGCAAAGATTAATATCTGAGGAACTGCACATGCATCAAAACATTGAAGTGCATGATAGTGCAAATAAATCAGTCATCAACTTTTTTCACTTTTATATGCTACATTTCAATGTGAATACTGGTGTGTAACACAGCACAGAACAAAGTAACATTGCCAGAATTTCTTAAATTCACAAGCGCAACACCAAAGTAAGACACCATAAGGTGACACCAAAAGGGCCTCTCAAGGTTTTCAAATCAGTGATTTCCAATTCAAATCACCTTCAACTTAACTTATTTAAAAACTGCCTTCATTTACTCATTTTTCACTAAACACACACATCCTAAACGCACATATAACAACATCTAGTTCTACATCTTATAGTTTCCATTTTTATAAACATTCTGCATGTTAAATGTTTACTGCCAGTCATTTGTGAATTAATCACCAATTTCTTTGATAATCACACTTCAACCCTTAGTACAAACAAATTTTCTGTATATAACTACAAATTTAATCCCAACTTTTCCAAACTAGGCAATGGATTCACACACACACATACATTCGTGTTCTGCAAAACGCTATACCTGTAATACATAAAAATTATATGCTAAAATTAAATATTTTATTCGAGAAGAGTATGTGGACAATATCCTCATATTACCGCTTACCTCTGATTGTAAATGGACATTCTCATAGGAAGAAATTCTGCTTGCAGCAGATACTCTACGTATTATTACTTCCTTTGTAAACTTAAAAGATGTGAACATTCATTCCAGGGGCGTAATTTCCATTTGATGAGACACTCAGAACTACGGAGCACCACAGCCCGCGCCCCACGATCTCTCGAGTACAATATACATGACTGTGGACCCGCCAAGAAGGTTGGGCAAAATACCCATTCTAAACGTCTCCCTCAGCATTCACAAATGCGTTCTCGCTGGGACCACTTAGAATTAATGTAAATTAATAGAGTAGTTATAGGACCCACGTACGTTTCAACGTCAATGGGTTGGTAAATATTGACAATGAAACACTGGTACGTCACAAATGATGTATATGGTCACAATGTATAAATCGATCGTCACAACTGGAAGACTCGTAGCCCTAGGTTTATTGTTGAGTGAGAGAGAATATCATTTTTTTCAGTGCACAAATCGATCCAGTTGATTCTTCTCGTCGAAGGAAATCAAATGTTATCACCTCTATAACTAGATGTAAAACTTCTGGAACTTTTGCACCTGTGGCCCTCGTCAAACCCATGTGCGCCGCCTGCTCTGGCGGTCGGAGTTCCCATCTTCTTGTTCCGAATTCCTCTTCTTGTGATCTTAGCCCACAATCGTCATCTGTATGCGTCTTTCTGGCGTTCAATGTGTCATGATTGCTTCTATTTGCCTCTACGTTTCCCCCTTACTTCCCGTCACGACCTCTTTGATCACATTTGTTATGAGGGCGCACTCATCGTTGCACATTTTGCGCGTTCCAAAACATTGAATTCAAGAAGGTGGTCTCATGACCGAACATTAGACTTCTTTTCCGGTCTAGAAGATGATATTTCTATTACAGATTCACTAACATCGTTATCTCCTAACATCTCTGAAAATAATTTACAATTATAATTTAGTTTGTTATACTATTTACACGCTGTTACAGTATCCTCTTCCGCATTGAATTTGATACCGACCAAAGACACTGCTTCTTCACTTCCATGTAATAGCTGATATAGGAAAGACCATCCAAGAAACGAACATAAAAAAGAAATGTGCTTATGTAAACTTCTGTAGTATAAGATTGTCGTAAATGCTGACCATATACTATAATGAAATGCAAAAATGAAAAATTATCTACGTTTGTTGAGTCATTGGCTTTCTTCAACAATAAATCACATTTTTAACTTATTATTAAACGTATGATATCCGATAAGATTATATTATTCGCTTTTTCCTCTTCATGTCTGCTACTTAATCGTTTCTAAAGTTCATCGGGTTCCAAATTAACCATAACTGCTTGTGGGTTTGTGGATTATAACTGTAGTTGGGAGACTGTGTTTGCGGGCGCGTGAACTGCTATGTTCATTCATTCCGTAAGTGTAGTGCATGCTTTTATTAGGGAAGTGGCGATGTTCTTCCCCCACTGGATGGCGTGATGCGGCGCCGACCAAAACATCGGCTTGATATGTTTTCCCCTTCGAGGTATCTCACACGAGCGGGGCACGAACCCTTCCGGGACAAGTTTTAAATTTTCGACATGTCTTCCGACATGTGTGGTAGTGTAGTACATGTAAGTGTGTGTAAGGGTAAGGGTGAGGGTAGGGCAAGGACGAGGAAGGAAATATCGCGCGCGATCCGTAGCTCGTTTGTTAGGATTCTGTGATCGAAGAAACCGCGGTAATGCATCAGAGCAGCCGGCCACTAGAATTCTCCTCGAGAAACGGTTGGATTCGACCTACGTAGGTATACAGCTAGTGTCAAAAATCTGTCAGGACTCAAACCGTGGAAGCTCTTGGTCTGAAACTCGTGGCAATGCTGGCTGTGAGTTAAACTCTGCCGGTCAGCATTGTGTTCTAAATTAACCATACCCGCATGTGGGTTGGTTGATTACATGAATAGTTAGGAGCGTGCATCGTTGCAGTTCAATGCCCCTATCGGAAATGTTGCCATTCACGCTACCTTGTTTCTTGTTACATGGTTCTTCTGTCTGCCAAGTGCCCAAACGTGTCAGTCGTCGATCTGGGACAATAAGCAGGTTCGCTTGTCGAATAGCGACCGCCGACGTGGGTTCCAAGTTGAAACCGGTCTGACGTGTCCAGACGGGTTTTCCGCCCATAGTAGACTTGAAGATCAGTAAATAAATTCTCGTAATTTGCCATACGTGTTTTTTTTTGTTTGCCTTTACGTCATTTCAAGAATGAACATCTCTAAAATACTACCATCATCTTAATTTGGGAAGACACCCAAAATCGTATAAGGCGTTGATGTGGGTAGCACACGTGGACAAAGAGTTCAGTATACAGTAGATGGGACGGAACTCTTTCTTGGTGCAAAAATGTTAAGGGTTGCACTTGTCCCTGTTGCCTTACATCTTCACCATTTTCATAAAAGAAAATAATGTTTTTGTATGGAGAAAGCCTAACAGTATTACTTATACAGTTGTAATATTACGACCGGTCATCGTTAAATAAACAATCCAGAATGTTACCGATACAACGCCAGTATGTTTCGGAAACTCGAAAACACTACAACACTAGAAAACACTACAATAGCTTGGCGAGATTGCTTGTTGAATACTACGTTGAAAATGCCTACGTTCTTATTGTGAGCTCTTCTTGAATAAGAGTAATATAAGCTGAAATCAGATGTTACCGATCGCAACGTATCAAATATCATTCTACATGCAGAAATATTTTTCATGCCGGTGTTATTAACTGTTTTCGCATGTAATTATTCTTATATATCTGAACTTGCAACCCTTGGAACTCACTATGGGATATTGAAAAAATGTTTCCCATCCTACTTTTCTTTCGAAGGCGCTCTTATGCGCTTGCAGTGTGTAAAGTAACATTTGATTGCTATTTTCTTTCTGTATATAATAAACAGGTATACAAAATAAGTACAAGCATTTTATGCAAGGAATTGAGAAAGCACTCTGTGTATCGGTATTTAAGCTTGAACCCTCCATCTCAATTGGTTTTGAACTTCTGAAGAACAATACGCATTTATTCACGATCTTTAAATTAAAATATTTGGGCAATGGTTACAAACCAAAGCAGTTACGAAGTCCGCGTGGCGGGGCGTGGCGGGGCGTGGCGGGG
>BOPP01000470.1:65722-88332 GCA_017312745.1 Gryllus bimaculatus
GTATTCTGAGGCAACCTTTATAAATTAGAAGTATGATTTTTATTGCAGTTTATAGTATCTCGGAGAGCTGTGTTTTTTGATTTTCTACACCACCTGTATAATGGTGATCTGCTGCATCACTCTCTATCTTGCTCAAGCTATACAAATTTTACTGTATTTCCAATCATGGGAGTGAGACGCTAACATGACTTGTGATACGATGTTTGGAGATTAGATTTGAATTGATCCTGTTTAATAAGATGAATAGACCTCGGTGGTTATTTGGTATGGTTAGTATGAAGGGTAGGATGTGACTGTACCTTTCTAGCGGATACAATTTGTTAGGTATGAGTATTGGTTTGATGGACATGTTAGAAGATGGGCATGTTTTTTGAAATTTTTCATTGGATCTGCTGCCTTTTTGTATACTGCTGCAGCTCTATAGTTAGCAGTGAATGATTCGTCAAGCCAAATGTACGCACTTAGGGGGGGGGGGGCAGATTACGTTTGTGTACACTCAGAGTAGTGATCTGTCCAGTACATTTGACCACCGAGGCTGGAGGTCCACAATTGCCTGGGAAATTCCCACAACCCTCCTCTGAACACGTTTTACATTGGATTACATGAGAACTTGTCTTTTCTGAATTCTGATAACACTGTACAAAAAGCGGTTAAGTTTGAATATTCTTTACTTTGATAAGTATTTTCTAAATCAATTGCACATTAGGTATGGGGCATTATGTCTTTATTATAAAGTTCTTGCCTACTTTAAATTACTGGGAATTTTAAGTCTTGTCAGTTCCTAGGGGGGGTGTAGTATTCACCTTTCCGATTACGTAGTGGGAATGTTCTTCATTACAATGGCTAACGTTTTTACAGAAGGGTCTTTAAAAGAATGGAACTCATTTCTCGTTTCACAAAAATTTTTCTAAAACTTCATAGTCACTTATAGAAGTAAAAATAATTTTAATAGCGTCTTTCTTCCTGTTTAGTTGTGAAGTCGTCCTTAACGTTCTTTTTAATATCATCTAACAAAAGTTGGGAGTTACCTGCATATGCACTATAATTGGTGGGTATTTTGATAATTGGATCGTTTTCAGTTCTTCATTAGTTTCTAATGTTCCATAGAAGCTTATACCTATTTGAAACAGGTATTATACCTGGATATATCCTCTTTCTGGCGACGTGACCTCTTTTCGTTTATGCTCATTTACCATGTTCCTGCGTACTTGGAGCCTGAGGTTGTTGTTGGCTGTGGTTGCTGTTGCGGATGGCGGATGTGGAGGCACATGATATTGAAGAAAGAAGTTAAAGAGAGTTTGCATTTCTACATTTGTTTGCTGATGTTTGGAGTGTTGTAGTTTTGTTGCTGAAGAGTTCTTGCTGTTGAAGTATTGCTTTATCTGGGATGGGTTGCACAGGTTCACTGATAACACGAGTTTTTCAAACACCATTTCACTACACTATAGGTAGCGTCCATTGTGCTTCGAATTAGTTGCCCCGTGACGGAGCAACTATTTGTGGCCATTCACTGGTTTAAAAAGATTTGTTGGCTTTTACCACAACTAAAATAACACTTTTCCTGAACGTGGCACTGTTCGCACCGCTCACACGAACGACACTGGCACTGAGTGTTTTTCATTCTTGAAAGCGGTAATTTAGGAATGTGGGTCAGTACTTTCCTTTGTATCTATTTCCCTGACGTGCTGTGCTAGATCTCGTGTCTACTAGCAAACATAAATATTGTGATTTCTGAATCAGAGGAACGCTTATCCTTCCTGAGAGTATTTACATCTTCAGTCATGAAAATAGTAAAAGTAGCAGTGACGAAAGTCGTGGTGTATCCTTAATTTTAAAACATTAATGTTGGATGATTGAGCTTTCCCTTCCACGTAAATGTCCGGTCTGAAATTTAAGTTAAAATGACCTTTATCTGTGAGTCACAATACGTTTCTTTACACATTTCTTTACGATTTCAAACTGTGAAACTACTTCATAATTTTCGCCAGTAGTAAATATATTCATATGATCCGTAATGTCAAATGAAATCGAACATACTTATCAAATGAAAACGGCGGCGATGGTGTAACGGTTAGCGTACTGGACTGTTGTACCCAAGTTGGCGGGTTCAAACCCGATCGAAGCCGTGGATTTTTAAGGGCGCCTTAAGGGTACGCCTTCCTTCGGAGGAAGTAAAGCCGTCTGTCCCATGTTCGTAGATTTACTTGCATGAAATAGTTCCTCAAGCCTAAATGACGCCTCTGAGCTAAATTCAAATCGCCTGTTTCTCGCTCAAGAAATACCTCCTTTCTCTCCTAGTTGGTGAAAGGAGCGTAGCGAAATTTGCGTGGTCAGACGGAAGAGCGGGCCTGATGGCCCGAGTCTCCCACGTAAAATAAGGCAAATTAAATTCAACATAAAACTTAACACAGTCAACAGCGACATGTTATATGAAATGTAAATAAGTCATTTAATAATTAATAGCGAACAAACTAAGGACTTGGCCAAATAAATGAATGTATTTGGCGAACTCAGCCATTGACATTCGCGGTCTCTGGAAAATAATAATTCCTGTTCGCGGGTGTGGGTGCGGTTGCGTGCATGCTTTAGTGCGTGACGTAGCGTGGGGTCGCGCGGCGGTGTGCTGGGGAGCGGGACGTACGCATTTTTTTCGTGGAGAGGGTTGTGTGATACCGGCCTTAGGGCATTGCCCTTTTACACGTGCTATTGTGGCGACGAGTAATGTCTGATGTGTTGTGATGCCTTGTAAAAGAGAGTTCAGAATTAAATGGACGAGAGGAGGTAAGAATCAGCAGTATTTTCCTAGAGGTGCCGAGATACGAATAAATCCTTAACGTCTATGGAAATAGGCATGCAGTTATGTGCAGTAAGATGTGAGGAAGGAACGGAAAGATAGCTGTATATGCCAACTGGCTTTAATATCTCAACGTCTTGGGAATCGGCTTGCAGTTACGCGCAGTAAGATGTGACGAAGGAACAGGAAGAAAGCTGTATGTGCCAACTGGCATTAATATTTCAAGCGAATGTCTAAGTATGAAGTAGATATTTAATCAGTGCCAGTTAATATCTGTTCATTTTGAAAGTAAGTGCAAGAACGGCAAGTGCAGGAAAATGAAGCAACAAATCCTCTTTCTGTAAAATCAACGCGCGACGTTGCCGGCCAACATGAGCGGTGTGCTACGGTGGGGGAGGGGGGCTGGCGTACGTGTAAGCGTGGGTGCGTGAGCATGCCCTGCGTGGACCGGGGAAGGGGGAACGAGGCAACGCGGTGACGTGTCTGCGTGAGGCAAGCGCCCTGCCCGCCACCGCCCTCGCGCCACGGGCGTCACCGTGCTTCCTGCGTCTTCCAGATTCGCCGGCGTCGACGCGATGTAAAAATATTTGCTAAACATAAACTGGTGCCACAGTCCCCACTCCGCAACCAAAAAACTCAAACTTCAGTTTTAACAGTTTTCTCTCGTTCTAATGCTGCACATTACATTCTTTTCTCAAATATGTACAATGAAGTCACTATTTAAAAGACATCTGGTAGTTTTTATGTGAATTTTGAAAGATAAGTTGCTGTTGTTAAAGATCTGAAGTATAAAAATGGACCTACATAAATCTCATTTCATAAATGGTTATTGAAAATTAAATTCTGTTAGAGTTATTAACACTTTTCTACCAATCCTGTTAGTATATAGCACTTGAGAAACCTGTAAAAGTACAAATAAAAATTATAATAATAGTAGTAAAAAATACAATGACAAAGTAATGAATAAACCAAGTTGAGCTTAATAATAATAATAATAATAATAATAATAATAATAATAATAATAATAATATATTCACTATTTCACCTGGAACTCGCTTGCGCGTGTTGTAATAATGTAAATTTACAACTTGCAACTCTGCACCTGAGATGAATAAAATTTGTCAAATATTTTTCAACCCAATTTCATGGGCAGCCATATTCCTATTAATTATAAACATCAGAGGGTCCTGGAATGGGAACACAGAAGGGAACTTTCTTATCATAAACATCCAGAATATGCAATCTCTGAAGCCTCCTTACTTATTTGTACACTACACTCTTCTATATTCTTCGCAGTATGTGCCACATAATTATCCCAAATATAGCAGTGTTCAGAATAAATGAGTATGTTACATTAGTAACATTTCTGCAAAATATCTCAAAGAAATATTCTTATATATGTATTCACTTACTTATTCACAGTAAGTTTAATCAGTTCTAATGCTTTCTTTCATTTTCTTGTTGCCTTGTGATTGAAAGTGGTATCATGATGACACTGATAATATCTATGGCACTGGCTCGACACCAACTCGGTAGTATGTTCGTGACAATAAGAGGGAGGGGAGAGACAGAACTCAATGATCAGCTTCTATCATTTCATCTTCCCTTCGTCAACTAATATGTTTAATCAAATGGTAAGAATATTGACAAACCTTATATATAAAATACAAAACATAAAATTGTGCTATTCTGTGATTTAATTCAACAAAACGTACACTTATTTCTGAAAGTTCTTCTCACTAGTGAGAAACTTTTTCTCAACGATAGTTTCAGGAGCTTTTATACATACTATTAGCAAACTTTGTTCCAATTAAAATTGTGTTACTGATTTTACTTTATGATCATTGAACGCAATTGAATTTAATATATGTTGTACTCCACTCTTTATAGTGATGTAAATAATGTTGATACAACTACTTTTAAACTGAATTGTATAGTAGCAATACCTGTTTTATAATAATTTGTTTTTAAAAAGGATGAAATGAATTTCATAATTGAGTGTTTTTCAGATTCTGACCATTGTTAAAAAATATCACTCATCAGCACAGAATGAATAGTTGCATTGTCCAGTACATAAATGAATGTTTCTGACAATGAAGGTAGAAATCTTTCATCCACCTCTGCTGTAAATACTCATTTATTTCTTTTAACTCTGAGAGAATAAAAATTCGGCACATTTGATGAGAACACCTGTATGTAAAAATATATTGTTTCCCTTCATCTAAACTTTTGCTCAAGCAGCATATCTTGTCATGACTGAGAGGTGAAAACCAAAAGGTAGATTTTTAAAAACAATGTATAAAATGATCTATCAAAATAAAACAACATTAAACCACAATGTAGGTGCTTCAAGCAGTATTCATGATACAAGCAACTCATTACACATGCTGATTTAATTCAAATGTCACATATTTAAACCTACTTCAGTACATGCAAATCATGACTTATTAATTCACTTATTTGTCTCACCTCATATCTTTGAATTGTAAACAATTTAGTAGATGTTTTGCTTGTTTTTCGAATATAACCATGTCACAAAGCAGACGGAAAAGCCCGCCAAATAAACACAATTCCTGCTATTTGAACTTCTGTAATGAAATCTTTAAATATTTACTAAATACAGCATATAGAAAATATTAACTTTTATTTTGGACGTAGTTTCAATACATTTTCACAGTATTCTACCTATATAACAAAATATTTTTCCGTGAATATTTTCCTTCAGAGGAATTACAATAAGTTAGGTGGTTCCACGGCTCTGTGACAAGTTAGCCAAAGTTCATGGAATAAAAGCGAATAATTCCTGCGTGTTAATCACTTATCATGCTTCCTGATACGATCCGTGTGTTGTGGCAACAAGAGATGACTGAACACTCTGTAGGTTTAGGAGCAGCGATAAACGATTAGAGCAACGAGAAAGAATGTGTTGCGAAATTTCAGTGTTCATGAAGGAGCTGTGCGAACTGTGTTCATGAAGGAGCAGCGCGAAGCAGCGCCGCTCCAAATTTGCTAGACTTCTACAGGACATTCGGCTAAAACTCGTCTCTTCCATGCCAACCTTATGTAAATCTCCCTCCTTACTTACTCAATTGGCGTAGGGACTTTTGATTACGGTTTAAGTTAAATCGCAGTAGGAGTCAACCACAACTTTAGCAATGAAAACCTTACACCCTATGGTGTCCATAGTTGTTTTTTTTTCGCTGCACATTAGCACACTTAATAAAGAGAGATGTCAACCTCATTGAACTCCCCCTGCAACATGCGGCAAACAGCTATGTAAAGCCCGCGAGAGGGTCGGTCCTAGCACGTCCTTATTTGGAAGTTATAATTTGTGTTATTTTATATTTTGCGTGGCATTTTCATTGATGCGTCGTAATTTGACGAAAAACCCTTCAATGCATGTGCTGAGGAGAATTTTAGGAAGTAAGACACGTAAAAAATATTCACGAAGAGGAGAGAGAATTGCCCGGTTCCGATATCCTGGCTGAAGTGGCGATGATTTTAGAGGTAAGCTGCCAGGGCTACAAGAATTATGTTGGTTTTCTTCGAACAGATCATAAGAATAAATAATTACTATATAAAATTATTATGCAAATTCGGGCCGGTTTCAACTATATTTTGTTAAGCGCTGCTTTTTTAAGCTGACTCAGAATTTAAGTTTTAAATTTAAGCGAGCTTACGGCAAACGCGTTTCACCAGTCCCCTCTAGACGAACCAGCGGCGCGGCTTAGCAAAGCGGGTTTCGCGTGTCTTTCGCTAGTGTTGGCAACGCTAGAAAGTAAACACATCAACGTTCTGCACGTTCTTCGACACAGTTGTCTCCATACTTTGAAGTTGTCTACTATTTCTCGGACCACCATCATTTGGTTCAATCCTTATAGTTTGCTGGTTGTGTCTTAATTTATTATTTTTCTTGATCGTTTATTGTATCAAATTATTTTACGATCGTTATTAAATTTGTATTACGCGGTTCAAATAATAACTTTTGTTGAAAGGAATGTCATAGATGTATTATTTATAAAAAGAATAATCATATTACATTACAAAATAGATAATTGTACAATTAGTCCTGAAAGTTGGAAAATGAATTGAAACATTGGCAAATGAAATAAAAGAGTCTCATAAAGTTCTGGCCAGTCTAATTTTTTCGTAATCGTTATGGACATATTGAATTCATAAATAATAAGTATATGCGAAATGCAATTGTGGATGTAAGTAAGTACTGAGCATCAAATTAAAAGGATTATGACAAGAATTTCGTTGTGTTCAAATTCGAACTGTATTTCAAATTGAAATACTCTACTGATGTAAGCATATCATGACCTTAATCTAAGTTACAAATTAATTAATTAATTTATCTTTTTACGTGTAAATTGTTACGTGTTACTTGAAAGGGGTAATATTTCAGTTCTCCGCTAATGTAGTTACAACCAGGCTACTCTACATATGGTAGATGTAAATTCTAGTTTTTCTTCGATCTGCTCCAAAGGGCTCGTCGTAACCGAATGCAATTGCACATAACCACTCCACCATGTCTTTTTGGTCTCCTTAAGCCTGCTTAAGTGCTTTAAACGATCATCCGAAGGACGCTTATGTACCAAAGCGTAGCTTAATGCTAAGCGACGCACACGAATCATGGTCAAACGCTATTTTGACCTAAGCTCACTTATTTCTGCTAAAGCTTCGCTTGACAACCTTTAGCGGACGTGGTGAAACCTGGCCTTAGTGTTTTCAAAAAATTAAAAGTTGCTTACATATTAACATATTTACATTGACATAAAAGATCAGTAGATTTGTATACATTACCAACAGGGTTATAAATATACAATTTTGTATTGTAGTTAGTGATTCATTACATGTGAACAACTCAATGGCCATTTCCTATATTTTTATAGGGATAAGCCTAGCCTCTTGATGAAAGAAATTTGGCAGTCTGTAAATGAGTGTTTAAGAAATAATTATGGAATTGGGTCTTGTATGGAGGAAAGGAAATCCATTGTGTACCATAGGCCTATGTGTGTCCCCAAAATTAAGAGTAATTTCTGCCAGACCGTATGAAAAATAAAAACAGTGAAGACGAATGTGAAACTGTGTGAAAAAGTGACTGTGTACAGAATATTTCAAATCTGTGCAGTGTCCTATTACTCTGTCAATTTCTATTATTCAAAGCCCCATTAGCCTGTCAAGTGTCATCTTTTAAAACAGTTTTCAGGGCGATACATTTTCAATTTTTGATACGGCAGTATTCGTTTTTTATTTAAAGAAAATAATTAAGTTAAAGTAAGATTTTTTTGTTTTATTTATGTTTCTTCTTTCATATAAAAATGTAGGTTATGCATATATGATGGAGTAAATAAAAATATATGTAAAAATGTATTTCAAATTAGTTATTATTGTCTTTGAATAAATATCACTTGACATTTTAATATTGCCTAAGAAAATAGTTTTCGTGTTAATTTTATCAATTTTAATTGAACTTTCAGTATTTGTTTCCTATTGTGCTTGTAAAGAGTGGTGTGGTGTTGGTTGATTGTGGTAATATGTCAGTGTTTAATTTAACTGAAAATAACACATACAATAAACCATCAAATGTTAAAAATAATTTCCCAAAGAATTTAGGTGTCCTCATTTAATGTTGACGGAACAACATAACTCTCTTCAAAAATGTTTAAGCTTTTCAAGAAATTTGATGTAAGTGTACATGGGAGACTTCTGAAATGATTGTAATGTTTTCAAAAATCATTGTAAATTAAGGATTTTGAATTCTGAAGTAGAAAATGAACACATTTCTAAGGAAAACAGATTATCGGGGAAGTGATAAAGGTAATTGGCATGCTATTTTTATTTTAAAATCTTAAACAGTGATAAACTGGAAGGCTGTAAGTTATGTGGTTGTAACACCTGAATATTTTGCCAAATTGTGGCATGGGACTATCTAATCCCAATCACTTCAATTTTGAATTAATTACAAACGTGTAATTTTCACCCCTTTGAAATGTTGTTTGTTATATTATGTGTAGTATCAAAAGAAATAATGTAAATTATTATTTTTCAATAAATTTTCTTGTTAAAAAAATTTGTTCCTGGCATTTCATTTTACTTGTATTATTCTTCAGTTTATTCACTGATAAAATATCCACAATTGTTTAATAACATTTAAAAAATGAAAATAAATTCATTTGCTTCATTTTACAATTTCTGTTATAAATTATGCTTCACTGAATTGCACCCACATTGTGAATGTGCCATTGATAGAAAGCATGTCGAAATTAACTATCTCGCTCATTCTGGGTGAATGGCTCACAACTACAAGACATTCTCTTTGACAGTTTTACAATGTGTTGTGGATACGAATTACAAATCGATTAACAGATGAAGTAGGTAGTTATGGCAAACCAAATGATCTGGATACCTTCGGAGTATCTACAATACAAAAATAGCTCTGAATTAAACATCCCTGCCAGATGTTGATGAGCTTTACCTTACAGGGGGTGTTACTTAGTAGGTGGTAAAACGTCCTTATTTGAAAGTTGTGGTGCGAGGGATAAGGCAGTCAATGTTAAACGGAAAGCCCTTATTTTCGTGGAGGGGAGAAATTCGAATCTCCCACCCAAGACAGAAAACAACGAATGAGAAAGAGGCAGCCATATTTGACCCCGCCAGCAATAAGCGTCGAAGGCAGTAAACTCAATTGAAATGGAGGACGAACGTGAACCGGGCTATTTGAAATTACATTATTTAGTAAATTTTTCAATATGGCGGACATGGTTATGTACTAAATGAAATGTATTTGACATAAAAATTAAATGCCAGGTAATGTAGAAGTCAGTATTCTTAAAGGATATGTAATTGGAGGAAGTAAAGTAAATTGTAGATGAGTAGGAAGTGAAAACTAAAAAGGAATTTTACATAAATAATATTTATTTGTAAATTGGTACATATACAAAAAATAACAATGTGCATGAAAATATCCTGTTATTGAAACAAAGGAACAAATCATGTGGTCAATCTCATTTGTGATTACTATCATTATAACTAATATCACTGCTGCTAAACAAAACAAAATAATAATAAATTTGTCAAAATACAACATACGCCCATGCATGACAGTCAGTATAATTAATATATACATATAAGCTACAATACAAATAGAGATTTTCTAAAAATTGAATATAAGACATAAATTAAATTTAAAATTCAATTCTTGTATTCAATACAATATATGGAAAGGGTATTAATTTTATTACATGGTAGTGTAAGAAAGACTTAATTTAAATATATAATATAATAATAATAATATATAATAATATAAAAGAACATTCTTCATAGATTCGTGCGTAGGCTGGGTCAGTCCTTTATATCCAACAACCAGTTTAGGGGGTTTGAAAATGTGCAACATAAAATGCAAAATTATTAGTACTAGTTTATATTGATGTAGATACATGTTATATAACTAATATAAAAATAGAAAAAACATACTTAAATTAAACGATCTCTAAAACAAATCTCAGAAACAGTCATGTTGCATTTGTGAAAATGTTTAGAAAGTAATATAAATTTCCTAGTAACAATCCCAAACTGTTATCCAATGAGCTATGTGATATAGTACACAAGGCAAACATGTAAGAAAAATAGTAAGAATTAAATTAACAGCCATAACATGAGACAGTTATCTGCAAAATGATATTTTATTATATAAAACACAAAAACCATCTTCAATTTTGTACATATCTTGTGTAGGAAAGTGAAGCTCACCAAGTTGATTCAAGTATGTTTTCTGGATTTATTTACATTGTACGACAAATCTTTTCTATTCTTTTGATTAATGAAATATTGGAGTCCTGCAGTTTAGACGTACTCATTAGTGATAATGCACAAGAAAAAATCCATCACAGAAGTGTTTAGAAGAAGAGATATGTCATACATAAGATATCATGTTGTGTTATATACATGCATAATCTGTGTTAGATATATTTGTTATCATGAAAGCGTTAATGAAAGTAACTAATGGACTCTGAAAATTCGGTATTTATGGCTGTCTGTTTATTCAGTTACATCATTACTTAACTCACATATTGTCATCTCCATTTAAATATAACTTATATAAATTATTAAAATATTGTTTTTAGGATGACATTAGAGTAATGTAAATCACTAATGAAAACTACTACTACTATTATGTGTCACTTCAAATCCAAATTTAATGCACAGCAATACCAAGAGATTACCAAAATTGACGGTATGATATTTCATGTCATCAGTGTTTTTTTCTCGTATATGCAACATAGAGCAAGCACATTTTCTTAGAAACAGCAATTGGAAGAGTGAGCTGCAATAACCCTCCCACAGGTTCTGTTTCTCTCCTCCGCAGCCGGAGGAGAAGAATCTGTAACACTAAACTTTCACTAAAAATGTGAAAAAAATGGTTTGTACTCACCAGGATATGCAGGACATTGGACGATATGTTGCGTGGACATTCAGAGAAGGTGGAGCTGGCCCTGCAATCAAAGACATGGGTTCTTGGATCTGAAATACAAATTGTAATGGGAAAAATGTCTTATTTCTTTTATAGAGGCTAAAAACATAACTTACGCCTGTCTGGTGGTATGCCTTCTAAAAATGTTCTGAGTGCTTCTGAATTGAATTAATGGCTTATTTTACGTGGTTCTTCTTGCAATTCAGGATGCACATCATTAATATGATAGGTACTGGATTCCACCGCTTCTCTGCTGCAGTCAACATTGTAGGCATGAAAATGTTCCATGCACGCATACCTTCTGTGTATCAGTGTTTACAATGGGCAAACAGCCAATGTTGGGTGACCAATTGTCATCAACCAATTCATACACCTATATTATATAATATGTTTGTTTTACATAAATTACTAATAATAAGAAAAAAATAAGTATTAGATTTAAGGTTGCTGGTATAAAGTGACTTAATAATAAATTGTTTGTTAACAATTGTTAAACTAGTAAGGTTATGTTAGCAAATTAATGTTTTCATAAAATAGCCACAGGTTGTTTAATAATAATAATTAATAATAATAATAATAATATTTATTTGGCTAAATTGGCTGATTGCCAGGTGGTAGCACAACCGCTACAGTTTTACAATATATGAACATTTGTAATACAAACAATTTACCATATAAAAACAGTTTACACTACATCTTCTTCGAGCATATACACTCAATATATCAACATACACAGAGCTGTATCATCTATGGCACATATATAAACCCATACAACAATATAAGTACACATGCATACATACATACATACATACACACACATTCCTATAATGAATGCTCACTCTCACGTTCACACATAACCACACACACACACACACACACCACACACTTGCCTACATTTTTTTTCATGCTAATTTAATGAGGAACATATTTAGTTACACCTAGTAAACAATGCACATATATACATATACATAAAATTAAACAGTTTGTTTTTAAATATAAACACAAATGTGGATTTTTAAAGTTACTTTTTAAGCATTTAGATTTGCTCCCACCTACTGTCGCACTTCACTTCACTACATTACACTACATTACACTACATTACATTACATTACACTACATTACACCACTCCACTACACTTTCACTACATTTTCTTTGGTTATGCCATATACACAATAGATAGTAGCTTTCCAACTGCACTGAACTAACTACACTTTATCTACAATAATCTACAAATTGTGTATTTGAGTATGTGGGGATAAAATTACAGCTACAAGTACTTATTAAGTCGTCTTCTAAAAACCAACGAACCAGGAAAGAGGCTCTACGCCGCTGCAGGGATTTCATTCCAATTTTTTAACCGTACGATTTACAATGAATATTTCTACGTCGATCTCTGACATCTACTTTTTATTTTGGATTGTTGATCGTTTCTCCAACTCTTGGAGGGGAGTCAGCCTTTCCGTTATTTCTGCCCATGCAGGTGACTCATGTACGCTTGAGAGGGCAGCCCAATCTGGCTTTTTTTCTTCGCCACACTGGAGGGCCTCTAAAGATTTTGGGTGGATTTGAACTACTGGCGAATCTCCTTATTTATTCATTGAATTGCATCTGATCTTTCGTAATCTGAACTTTTGTCTAACCTCTTGTCAATCGACCTAATGTGTAGACTCCATCCAGCTGATGCGTATTCAAGAATCGGCCTAACTAAGATGTGTATCCTATTTTTCGACTCTCCATGTTTCCCTTTTTAAGTGTTCTCATTAACAAGAGTGTAGTGACTTCAACGCTTTTCGGGCAATAGAAGTGAACGTGTTCCCCATCCCAAGTCGTTGGCGTAATATGACACCCAGATACTTAGCAACACGATACTTGTGGAATTAATACGCTCCCATTTGGTATTCTAAAGAACCTTCTTCGCTGTTTTCGAAAAGCTTAGTGATTTACTTTTTACAGCTTTATCTTCTATTTTATTAATGTACACAGGAATGAATGTTATTAAGATCGGTTTGAAGTGTGAGAATATCTTCAGTCCGAATTCTATTCGCCGATAAATTATGCAGTCGTCCGCATAAGCGGCATTACTGACTTAAAACAGCATGGAAGATCGTTGATGAATGCCAGAAACAACACGCGGTCCTAAGAACACTTCCTGGGGGACGCCGACGATATAGGGTTTCTCTGAATGTTCATGTCCAACTCGAACTTGTTGAACCCGATTTATCAGGAATTCCGTTATCCATGCTATTACGCGATTATCAACTCGCCGTAGATGCTATTTTGCGTATAGTAATATCGTGTGAAACAGATCGAATGCTTTTGAAAAATTATAACAATTGCGTCTGTTTCTTACCTCGAATCTAAAGTTTCAGCAATATCTTGACACGTTGTATAATTTGGCTTTCACACGAGAAGGATTTTCGAAATCCATGTTGCCCTTCGTATAACACCCTAGTTTGTCCCATTCCGACGCAAGAACTCAGCTACCAGATGTTCCATTTGTTATGGAAATCACTGACGTTAGGCTACTGGTCTGTAATTGGAAATGCAAGAACGACTTCCGTTTAAATATTGGAACCACTATATGCCTTTTTCAATCGTTAGGCACGCTACAATTATTTATGCTTATTTCAAATAATGTGTCAAGTATGTAATCATCGTTCCCCTCCAATTTATAATAATTTCCAGCGTACCGTCAAACCACGGATTTATTCATTCTTCCTATATTGCGAATTCTTTGTCTAATGAAGTCGGTGTTGTACTAGAATTTTTCTCCTCATTTGTTCTCCGAAAGTACTGGGAGTTAATCGATCCTAACCCGAATACTGATTGGAATATGCACTAAAATGATCGGGCTTTTTCTTTATTTGTTAGTACAAATTTCCCGTTTTCGTCTTTAAGTGGCGGAATAGATTTCTTTGTTACCCTTTTTTGTTTCATGTATCTATAAAAATTCTCCAACTAGATCGCTCGTTTTGATAGAATTTTACGGAGATAATTTTCTTGCGCTATACGTTTTTGCTTGCATTAATTTGTTACGTAGATCTTTAAGAGAGCCGCAGTGAAAAGACTTTTCTTACGATTAGCGTACGCTTTTCTGACCTTTCTTTTAGTTTTTGATATTAGCCGTGTTAATACGCTGGATACCTATTTTCTTTAACTATCTTAGTTTGCCACAAACAACTCTGCTTATAAACATTATTTGTTTCAATGAGTTCATATCATTTCTTCTACGTTTCTACCATGTGATTCCAAACGCCGTAGTTCCCTAATAAGTATTCCTGAAAACTTTTGTGTCAGCACGACTGTACTGAATAATAGTTTTGTGTGTTTTTTCGAGTATCTGGTTCCCTGCACCGCCACCTGTAAAAGCACGCCCCTCGTGGTCACTTTACCTGGTGTTGTTTCTTGAGATCTATCAATCATCTGCATCTGGCGAACTAAAAATACGTCAGCAACGCGCTAGCTCTTGTAGGAACATCAACGGTACTGAGTTAATTCGTCTGTCCCAAAGCAGAGTTCGTTAACGAGGGATTGTCCATTGTTTTTGCATCTACCACACCTTGGCACGATATATCCGGTAAATTTAGATCTCCACAATTATGAGATTTCCTGAAAGTAACCGGAATTTTTACTATTTCTACTAATTTATGTAGCTGCTGACAAGTTCTCGTTAGGATGCACGATATACGCGCAACTATATTTAAGATCTATTGTTCCCCATTCCCCGTAACTGAACCACTCTAATGTCTCATGTATATCATTGTATTATTTCAAAACTGTTCATGGTTTTTTCTAACGCAAATGAAAATGCCCCTCCTATTTGTTATTTTTACGATCCCGTCTGTATGTAATGAAACTCGGACTAAATATTTCTGCGTTGTTTATCTTCTCTGTGAGCCAAGACTCTGTACCTATTATTACATCAGGCCTATGTTTGTAAATATTTAAAAAATATCCATTATTCGAATAATGTTAAACCGTTCGTAAGAATCATGTCATATATTTCATTTCACTTACCGTTCAGGTTCACCTGGAAAAGAAAACAACCTTGTCTTTTCCGCATTTCCCCTTTCGTTATTGTGGCAATTGGGAACCCAATGCCTATATTTCAGCATTTCTTACTAAAATTGCCAAACAACCAAAAAATCAATCACTTCGGCAAACGTGCAGAGAATGCGAACACCAAGAGAAACCGTTGTATACTGTCGTCCTTTTAGCGAACAAATCAACAAAATCAAACGTTCTGCTTTTAAAATTAGTTCGCAAAAGCCCCTGTACAGCGCTACTTGCCAGGGTGGCAGATAATGGCGGACTTACCTCCCCTCTCACCGTCTCCCCCACCACTCTCTTATCCCTCGCACCACAACTTTCAAATAAGGACGTTTTACCACCTACTAAGTAACACCCCCCTGGCTCCAACATAAACGTACCCTTTGGTAGGTTTTCGCTGCTAGTATCGCTGATGCTACAGCTTACATAGTTCAGGTTTAGGAGTGTCGAATACAATGGATGCTGAAAAATTGATTAGTTGTGTTTTTTCTGGAGTCCATAATGGAACAAATGGGACACGAATCAACACAACAGATTCGTTTTAAACAAATTATGAGATGAAGTGGCCTCCGAAATGAGTTTAAAATGTAAGTTTTAGACGTTAAGATATATTCGTTTTCCATTTAGCAACAAAAATACAAATAGGTACTGAAGGATTGTCATTGTTATTGCGTTATATTCTGTAAAAAGAAATCTTAACTTCGGTACATTGCAAATTCTTTTTACTTAGGGAAACATAATTATAAATGTCACAAGGAGTATAAACTATTTATTATATACTAATGGTCTGTACAATTGAATGATTGTTCACATGTCTAAAAGTATCCCGTACATTTACTGCAGCTGTATACCTCCCTCCAACATTTCTTTCAATGGTATTTTTGGAAAGAAAGTTAAATCATTTAAATTATGTTTCATTCCCTCTCTAAGAATAATTAAGTTATGTAATAAACAAATTGATTTTACAATATCTGTTGTTCTACATTTGTTTCTATTGATTGATTGATTGATAGAGTGCTGTTCATGAGAAAATCGCTATCCAAATTAGAAAATTTCATTTTCCGATCTAATCACATAATTTACAATACGGCTCAGCGGCTCTTTGTCTCACAAATCTTCCATAAAAAGCAGTATGGTGAAGTTTTGGTACTGCCAACCTCATCGAAATAACAATTAAAATATCGAAATTGCATATCGAAAACACATGTGAAATTAGCTAGCTAACCCCATACAGCACATTTAAATGTATGTAGTTGACGTAACGTTTGCAAATATGCTGAAAACACCTAAGTGTTAATTTTGTAATGATGGTTAATTCAAGCAGGCATGTCGATTACAAATTGTAAAAGAAAGCAAATGAACTTATATTTAATTTAAAAATGAAATTAAACAACTCAGGGAATAAAGTGAAGAAAGATAAAAAGTAAATGAAATGCCATGAGTCTTATATTTTTTTTAATTTTAAACTACAAAACCTTGATTGAAAAATAATTATCTACATTATTGCTTTTAAAAGTGCATATAATATCAGCACGCTGCCTTGAACAACATTTCAAAAGGAAAAAAAATGCACGTTTGTAATTCAGTATTGAAGGGATCAGAATGCTACAATTTGGCAAAAAAATTGAGATGTTACATTACACATTCTACAGCCTTCCAGATTGTCACCGTTTAAGATTTAAGAAACATTTTGAAATAAGCAATCATGTCAACTTCCCTGATAATTTTCTCCTTGGAATCCAGTGTATTTTCTATTTTAGAATTCAAAATCATTAATCTACCATTGCTTTGGGGGAAAACACCATCGCTTCAGATCTCACACGTAAACTTGAATCAAATTTTATGAAAACCAAAAAGTTGTGGGAGGTAGTGTTTTGTTATGTACTCAACATTATCGGAAGACACCTAAAAAATTAATCATTTGGAAATTATTTTTAACATTAGATTATACATGTAATCTTCAGACTTTATATTCAGTTAAATTAAAAACAGTCATGTCTTCAGAATATATGCTCTTTACAAACACAGTAGAAAACAAATAATATTGAGAATTCAATTAAGTTAGGTAGAATTAACACAAAAATTAATTGTTATAGTCAATATTAAAAAGTGAAGAATTATTTCTTATTTAAAGACAATAATAATTAATTTGAAGTATATTTTTTTTTAACTCCATGACTTATATATTGCATAACAGAATTGGTTGATCCCGGGTTTCGAGTGGCACGGTTCCTTTGATTCACTGATTCGCATCATTGAAGGGGAATCGATGCCATGAACTGAATCCTTGTTTAGATGTACTAGTCGCGTGTAGTAACGTTCATGATGTTAACGCAATAAATATAATTATTTAAAATAAATTATATTTCCCTAACACATTCTACTTAAACTTTTATTATTGGGGGGGGGGAGGTCTTATCATCCCCAAACTCCCCATTTCATTAATTCAACCCGTCTATTTTTTCAAACAAATACCTTTCAATATGTAGTATTTTAATAGAAAAAATATCAACTCACATAGTCGTTGAATTTATAAAATTTTAATAGCATAAAAATACTATGGTAGTAAAATTAGTGTAACGTGTCTGTAATAATTATGTAGAGCATCCTTATAATGCGAAAAACTTAAATGATCCATCAGCGTATCACCAAATCTGCTTATATCTAAAAAAAAAAAATACACACACTCTACTTTTTATGAAATGAAGTTCCCTCTCGCCACATCATAAATAAAATCAGCATTCATACCTTCCATCTCAGTAGATACACATACCTATTAGAAGAAGACTTGAAATGCGAAAGAAAAAAACACGCAAATCCACACCAGCAAATTCTTCAGAAATTTGTACGTAAATTCTCATTAAATTTTATAATAAATAATTTAGTTGTATGGTAACAACTAAATGTGTTAATAGGAGGCTGTTTAATTACCAACCCATGTCTATATTTATATTTCAGTTCAAGCAGCAAGAAAAAAAAACATTTTGTAGTTTTTTTAAAAAGTGTTGTGAAGTGTAATTTTACTCGTACATGCGAATTGATATTTTTAATGTATTGTGATGAAGAAGAAATGTTTCGTAATAGCAAAGTGTATAGCTTTATATGCCTTTGACCCATAGTCATATTGTATATATTTGTGCTTTGGCCTAAGAAAATTAACCAATGCCAGCAAAATTATTCTCGAGCATTCAACCAGTGATTCAAGTGAACCGCTCCACTATATTTCTCTTGATTTCCGAGATTAATGAATCATAAATGTAACCAAAGGAAGTAACCGTGTCACCCTAAACCGGGGGTCAACCCAGAATTATTTTCAAATTAATTGTTATCTTTAAATAAAAAAGAATTCTTCCCATATTAAATACTACTGAGAATGAACTACACTGAAAACTGTTTTAACAGATGAAACTTAAGAGACTTATAGAACAATAAATAATAGCAATTGAGAGAAAAAATATAACACTGCAAATATTATAAATATTCTGTACATACGTCACTTTTCTTCACACAATTTCACACTTGTCTTCACTCTTGTTATTTTTCATACAATCTGGCAGAAAATGCTCCTGTTCGTGAGATTCACATAGGCCTATAGTACATATTACATTTCCTTTCCATACAAGACCCAATTCTATAATTATTTATTAAATATTCATTCACATACTACCAGCTTTTTTATCAAGAAGCTTTTCTCTGTAAAAAAGGAAATGACCATTGAGTATTTGAAATGTAATCAATCACTAACGTCAATCCAAAATAGTATATTATAGTTGAAGCTGGTAATATAGAATATTAGGTAATATTAGGAATTTCGCTGGTAATCTATAGTATCTGCTTCTCTTTTACAGTCAATGTAAATATGTTTATATACAAGCCACTTTTAATTCTGTATAAATAATTTGCATAAAGTTAGATTGTATAATTTTTGTTTTGTTAAGTACACAATTCACGGTATCTAAAATAAGTTTCAAGAAATAATTAAGTACTGATTCAATTAAGAATTTTATAGTGATTAAAATTTTATAGTGATTCTGATGATGAGATCGAAGCAGATCAACTTAATAATTATTACAGCCATTCCAGCTTACCTCTATAATCATCGCCACTTCCGACATAAGAATTCTCTGGACAATTTTCTCTCCTCTTCGTGAATATTTTTACTTGTCCCACTTTCTTAAATTCTCTTCCTTATAACAATCATTTAGAAGTTTTTCATGGCGACGCATCGATGAAAATGCCAAAGAAAAAAAACCAACCTGTTTTCAAAACAAATCACAAATGAATTCACTCGTAGTACAAAAACTTCGAAATAAGTACCCGCTAGGACCGATTCCCTGGCGGGGTCCACACAGCTGTTTGCAGCTTGTTGAAGGGAGGAGAGTCAAACGAGGTTTTCAAACTTTCCAATATCCAGCAAAGAAAAAGACCTAGGATCCCCGGTAACTATATCAACTACTGCTTCTATTGATTAGGGGAATTAAGTTGAGATTGACTCCTACTGCGGTACAACTTTTACTGTAACCAAAAGTCCCTAAAAATATGGCGGGTGATTTCCATAAGGTTAGAATGGAAGGGACAAGTTCGGCGCAGTCGCCTTGCGGCGGCGCAGAAAAAAACCGCAAACGCCTTGCCGCTTAAAGTGAACCAGCGGGAAAAGTTAATAGGAGGGGGGCCTGGAACAGTTACGAGAGCTCGTCTCTTATGAAACAACCGAGTGTCGTGGTCGCGGTATAAAGGAAACTGGATGTGCCGTGGTGCATGTCTTCGATTATTCTTGCCGTTAGCGCGTGCTCTCCTTTCTGCACTAGGCGCCGTCTCTTGCGAAGCACGTCCCTTGTCAGGCTGTCGACACACATTCACATCGAGGCACTGTGGGAGATTTGTTGCAGTTGTTGGCTCAGCCTGTGTGCTGGGGATGTCGGTACTAATGACATTATATGATTTATTATTTAGTCGTAAACTTTGCTTTAACAGTCTTCTTGCTTTTATGGCTTATTTTCTCAACATTTGTATTTGTAATGAAATGTTTTACAATTATAGTTTAGTCATGTTTTTCAAGAGAAAAGCTTTTTATTAAAATGATTAGTATTTAGTTGATACTTTACCTTTGCTAAATTGAATGGAATTTGGGCAATACAATGAAGCATCGTTTTTATATAGGTAATAAAAACCTAAGTCTAGCAGGGATGCTACTCGTAAAAAAATGCATAAAGTTGTCCTCAGCGTGAGTTTGAGTAAGTTATGTCAGAGTAAAGTAATAAGACATTTGATGACCAATTTAGAAGAAAATTATGAATAATTATCCATTCAGGACGTTGCATCGAAACTGAACCAAACAACATAACAGGTTAAAATGCATAAAAATTAACTGAATTAATGGAAGATCGTGAACATCCTCTTGGTGATATAACAAACGTGAAATTATTGAATAAAAACTCATTGAATGAAACTCTGGTATAGGAATTGTTCAATTGCAATCTGGTCTAGATATTATTGAATGAAAAGCTTGTCCACGAATTATCGAATAAAAATATTGTCGAATTAAAATATTATCAAGTTAAAATATAAATGTGGATCAACCCATTGTCGTTCGCATTGTGTATTGGTCATATCGTAGTAGCTACTAGTGAATTAGCGATACAAAAATTAGAAAACTATGGATATAATTCTGAAAATGGTGATGGTAGCGATGCCATTCTTAAGTTTCAAGAATATAATGAGTTACCATTAGATGGAGAGATGGAGAGTGATACATTTCATTTATTAAATCAACTGCGATATGGTGTGCATGATATTCATTTTAAAACGTCTTCACAATAATGCAATAAAACTACAATAAAATGGTATTATAGTAATCAAAATCAGACAATATTAGATTTAACGGAATCAGTATTTGATATGGCTATCTCATACAAATTTAAATTTTCAGAGAGATATTTTACATCCTGATATAATGATATCGATAAATGTGGTGAACATAAACGTTATCAACATATCCAATACATTTGATGAAAAAGGCGCTATATTAGCACATGCAGAATTTCCTAATGCAAAAACTTCTCCAATAGAAAACATATTGATTTAATTGAATATTGGTATTACAATCCAGATGCAAATATATCACAAGGTCATAATTTTTTTGTTTTACTTCATGAAATTGGACATGCATTAGGTATAGAACATACAAATAATAGATGGGCGATAATGTATGCCTATTATTACAGATTATTAGATTAACATAGACGATATTTTAGCTATTCTAGTTTTATGGTCATAAATCTCTTGTACCATCACCACCATATCCACAGAATATTCCTATATTATGTGATACTATATATATTCAACATTTTTTATTATACACGATATATTGTAATATATGAAGAATGAATTTAGATCATAAATTTAAAAACGAATCAAATTAATCTTCCACAACATATTGAGTATCGTTTTTACCTCACAATATTTGAGAAATTACAGAAGAAATCAACGACCATCTGTAGAATATATTGCGAATATATATTATACGATAGATTATCCTAATATTAATTTAGTAAGTGGTTATCCAAAGCATATTCAATAAATTGGGTTACCGCAACAATAAAAAATACATACAATATTGAATTTCAATTCAGGTAAAACGTTTATTTTATAATATCTATTATGCTGAAATTTGTGAATGTACTCTCAAAAAATAAAAATTTGGTATGATATCAAGAGATTTTGAGATACACCATCATCAATGGACGCAACATTTAGATATATAGAATTCATTTCATTAAAGAATTATTTCGAATTCATTTCTTTAAAGATAATATATTACGAATATAATACGTTTTTGAATACTTTAGTAAAAGCAGAAAAAATTAATTTATCTCTTTTGATTATCGATTGTAGTAAAAACAAATCAACAATTTGGAAATTCACTATAAAATGAATAGAGATTTGAAACGTGTTAGAACGTAATAGGTGAAACGTAATAGTATAACGTAAAACGTATTATATATATATATATATATATATATAAGGAATTGTAGGTCTGCGCAGGTGAATTTGTGTGTTCTGATGCAGGGAATTGGGTCAAGTGACAAGTGACCGGGGACAGGATGCATTGGACTTGGGCTGATACTGTTAGAAGAAGGAGAACTGTGTAAATAAAAATAGTTGTTGTAGAAGTGAACTGTGTAAAAGACCATCAAAGAGAACGGAAATGGTGTTGTAAAAGAAAAAATAATTAAGTGTAATATTATCTGTAAATAGACCAAGTAGGATTTCTTGAGCTGTATTAATTT
>BOPP01000470.1:90865-101785 GCA_017312745.1 Gryllus bimaculatus
TTCCCAAATAAACGTAATTGTTTAAATATTGTGTTGGTTTTAATTCACCACGGAGAAACGTTACAATACAATAAATGACCACAAATTAATTCATTAAAACTTTGAATACTTTCAGTATTTTAATAGAATTGATGAGATCCAAGATAATTGACTAATGGTAATCTGGGATGTCCACAAAATGAATCAAAATTTAGTGTGTATATTGTTAAAATAACACATCCAATGAATTCCACTATTTTTAAATTTATCTGTATTAACAGAATCACATTTGTTTTAATTTAATATTTATGGACACTTATCAATCATAAATACCTCTCGAAAATTTGGAATTTTAAAATATTTAACACATTTCATATATCATAATTACTCAGTGGATATGGGTATTTATTTATAAATGTTAATGTAGAAATGTGATTCATTCCCTTTCGAAATTATCACGTTTTATTTTACTAATTCAACTTATTTTCTTTACTTGATTGAACTCATCCTAAATAGCTTTCGCACCACCTACTAGTAATTGTAGAACAGATAATGCACCAATAATTCCTGCATATTTTCTGTATTGTATATTTTTTATTACTGACATGATAAATTTAAATACATACCAGATCCTTTCTTTATGCAGTCATTTTTATCGTTTATTTTTGAGATGTTAAAATATCATCAAAGTATCGTCAAATCATGGTAGAAATATTAAAGAAAATGTTTTAGATTCCACTCCTGGCATTTATTAATATTAAAAAAACTAAATATTTTTGAAATTCCCCATTCAATGTCTATCTTTATACGTAATTTTCTTTTAGAAAATATGGTTCCAGTGACTGCAGTAGCAAACTTATCTTTAAATCGGCATCTTTACTAAATATTGTTTTTTTGCGTAATATTTATCAGTTTGGTGTCAAGATTCTACAGTTTTATAATCTGTATATGTGATATGATATTTACGAGCTTCATCAAGTGGACTAGTTCCTTTAACCCCACTTTCTAATCGAGTTTTAAGATCTGTACCAGGTCCACAATAGTTGTATCCAGGAAGGTGTAATTCTAATGGTGAGTAATTAATTGCGCAATTTATAATACGACCACAATGTTTTTCAGATTTCTAAAACGTATGTAAAAATAGAGTGAGATATGGAATTCGTTTTGGAGTTCGAGTAATAAAATCTTGAACTTTTTCCGTTAACATTTTTATGATACTTTTTCGTTATAATTACCATTTTCAGCTTTTTCTTCACAATTTATCCCTAATCATGTGTCGATTATTAGATCTTGTACATCATTTATCCAAACATATTCCTCAGGTTTTTCGTAATATTTTTCAATAACACTCATCCCAGTAACTGATTTTGTTCTTCGTTTTTTTGTTCAATCCATAATCCTTTAAATATTTTATTCCATTTTCTCGAAAATTTCATAATACTTAATTACTTTTTGGATATTTAAGTATGAGAGGTTTTATTTCTTTATAATTTACTAAATCTTCATCTGTATATTCAATGATTAATTGACAATGGTTGATAATGATTTATTTGTTAAAAGACCTATTAATTCATCAGTACATTCATATTTTCCCTTGTATCCCT
Source organism: Gryllus bimaculatus (assembly GCA_017312745.1). Classification (NCBI taxonomy): domain Eukaryota; kingdom Metazoa; phylum Arthropoda; class Insecta; order Orthoptera; family Gryllidae; genus Gryllus; species Gryllus bimaculatus. The sequence goes on from BOPP01000470.1 coordinate 92,449, forward strand.
AATTCGGTAATATGGTCACTATATTGTTATTAAATTCGACTTTTGTATCACATATATATATATATATATATATATATATATATATATATATATATATCCACAGGTCTGAAACCAAAAACAGTATTATTAACAGTATTAAGCAGCATCGTTATTTAGATATTCAGTTATTTTATGTCCTAAATGTATCATTTTTTCTTTGTTTCTTCTTCTTCTACTGCTTTTAATAGCTTCTCTAATTCTAATATATTTTGAGTATCTGCTGATTGTGTATCATCTAACGGTTTTTCAAACGATGATTCTGGTAGTGTTGCTGGTATTGGAAATAAATTATCATATTCAACATCAAATTCATGTTGTAGGTACTCTTTGTTTATCATGATCATGTTCAATAGTATGGATAATTTGTACCAAGATTCTCTACTTTACCAACGAAATCATCTAATTTGTCTATATGTCTTATCATATTGATTACGATCATGTTGTTTCCATTCTCGCAATGCATCTTCTATTTTTTTCTTTTGTTCTCTTATTTTTTTGTTATTTAAGGTCACATCCACTTCTAAGGTCATTGGCGACAGCTATTGCTTCTATCGGTATGGTAACTGTAATGATGACACGATATGATGAGGGGTGAACACAATACAACCATCCCGAGGCGGCACTCGAAACCGCGATTCTTCCGTCCGAGATCTCTACGACACTACTGCCTTAGCGATCTCGGCCATCCGGACCGGCGGTTCTTTTATTTGTTTTGGTTTATACTTTGCAAAAATTTATAAAGCAAAAAAGAACAATATTATAATCTGGTTTTGTGTGTTTCAACGTACAGGATTTTATATTGCTTATCTCTCTTTTGTGTTTAAACAGATATTTAGTGTGTCTGGGTGTTTAAATATCAAATTAGACAGGATTTTATATAACACCTGTACCTATTCTACTAAAAGCGATTGTATTTCAGTTAAATATTTATCATTTGATTTACTTGTCATGTCAGTTGTTATAAAAGTAAGTGATTTATCCCAACATAATTGACATTCGTTTTTAAATTGATAACATTTCATATATTGACCATCGTACAATATTTTGGTTCTCTAATATATAATCGTGGAATGTTACTCATTAATGTTCTTCACAATCGTCAAGTGGTATTAAATCATCGTGATTTATAAATGTAATTTCACTGTCAGGCTCATTTCACTTACTCAAAAAATCTTGATATTTATCTTGAGATGCTTGATCATTTAAATGAGTAAAATATTGAAGATAAGTGGATCATCTGCAGTATTACATAAAAGACTTACTACATCAATATAAAATTATTGTACTGTTACATGTGTTGGATACTATTCTACATTTTTAACACGTAATGTAACTTCAAATAATAAATTACATTATGGACATAAAAAATAAACATATTCTCACAATTCCTTCAGGACAAAATAATATTGAAGATTTAGAAAATTATAAACAACCCCAAACACCCAACCATTTCTATTTCAACAAACAAACATTTCTATTAATCCTTATCGTAATCTCAGTAGAATTGAAATTAAAAGTGCATTAAACTTAAATTTTGATGCTGTAGATTCTTTTGGATCATTATTAGGTTTTCAATGTCAAATAGTTAAAAAACGATCCTACTATTGGTAATAATATTCACATTCATTCCATTTGATACAAATGTACATTTTAATTGCGCAGATGGGATGATTCTAAAAGAAAATGAAGAATTTCATTGAAAAAACATGTTCTAACATCGTTTAAACCTCAACTCAATTATCAAATGCCTATTATTTATGAACCATCTTCTCAATTATTTGTACCTGTTGGTCCTAAATACGTCTTTATGCTCGAATTAAATAAATTTTAATGGTGCTATGGTCACTGTTATTTTATAATTAAAGCAACAATCTGATTTTATTACCTTATAAATGGAGAAATTTTAAAGTTATAATGGCAATCGAAAAAAAACTTGTCGAACAGAGATATCGCACTTGATACAAACAACCGTACAAAAGGTACAAAAGGTTAAAAACACCTGCAGAGAGAGTCTGAAATATCGCACTTGAGATAAGGTGATATCAATGCATTTGTAACCTGTTATGTGCTTCTACGCTTTACGTATCTGAAACGCGTAAAAAATGTAAATGCTTTATAATAATATAAAGGAAGATATTATTGAATTAAGTTTTTTATATGATTGAACTAAAATCTGGTTTGTTGAATATATGTTAAAGTGATATTTTGTTATATATTGTTAAAATGTATGAAATGTTAAAAATGATATGCGAAATGGTAATATTGAAATATGTTGTATAAAATAGATCTCTACTCGCAAAATGGGGATATTTTGGATAAAAATATTAGTACATTTATGTATTTTAATGAAAAAATTTTTAAAAATTTAAAAAATGTTGTCTCAAAAATCAGGTTTAGTACGCCCCTTTTGTATACTACTTTCAGGACACTCTGTCTTCGTACAAACCAATCCCATACACAGGCGCGTCTTCCAAGGCTAAAGGATCCCTGAGTTAACGCACGTCTGTATGGGCCCATGACTGAGATGGAGGTTCCACCGTGCCTATGCTTACTATACTGCAATGCAAATAGCGTGGTAAGAACCTTAATCCAGTACGCTTTGGTTCCAACCTTTAAGATCACGTGAACCAATGTATCTTTGGTATTCATATGAAGGGAGTGACTATTGAATTTGCTGGATGGGATTTGAACTTCATTTCCAGGTCAACAAGAACTGTGGAACACTGGCCGAGTTCAACTTAAACGCAGATATTAAAGAAATATCAGCAGACAAATGTTAAACATTGCCTTTGGTCTTAATATTTCTTCGAGTGAATATTTAATATTTGCTTACTTAAAAAACATCTAATCAGTGTCCTTTAGAATGTTAATCTTCCCTCTCGTACATGCCTTTCCGCGCATTTTCTTTTGCTGTTTCCTTGTTTTTAGTCGTGTATATCTCTTTTTTAACGTATCCGTAACGTAACGGTGTTCATCTTCGTATTTTCGACTTCTACCACAGTTGCCTTTGTTTATTTGCTGTATTTTTATTTGAATGCTAATAGACATTAAAGATATAAACAAACCCTCTAATATTTGTTAGGTTACCCGTGTAAATAGGTTAAAAATCTTCGGTAATGAATTGCATGTTGCAGATACGTTATTACTGCTGACGATCGGTTTCTAGAAGTTAATACTGATGTTTGTAAATGAAATTTTTAGAACGTATTCTGTATTTTCCATCGACTTCTTCAATTAACACGGGAATGAGTAATATCTTGAAATTGATTAAACAAAACAAGTTTGTTTATTTTTGTTTTGTTGATTGTTTTCCGCAGAAGCGGATCTCCCCCACAATCACATCATCAAAATATCCCGAAATAACTTGAGAGCTGAATAACATCATGAACAGATCGCCGCGTTTTTGGTCGGTAGATATCATTGGCTTTGGTTTTTGTAGAGGCGTGTGCACTCCCGCCCAGGCACTCCCCGACTCTGCAGCTGTTCGCCCTTCCGTCCGATCGCCGAGTACGTGAGCAACCTCTGTCCTACGCTTTCATTTCATAAACTGCCTGCAGTCTCCTGGCCCACAGGTTATGTGATTCCACCAGTCATTCCTTGCTCGCCTATGGCAACCTAACCTATTTCTCCTCCTCTCAATGTCCAACGTTCTCTTTTATTCTTGAAAGCTTTCAAGCATGATGTCGCATTATTTTGACGTATATTCTTCATATCTTTTCACGTATCAATCGTAAAATATTTCATTGTGTTTAAGTCGTATCAATTAGGCTTTCCTTCTTTCTTCGTCTTCCTTCTTGGCATGATCGAAACCTAGACGAGAAATCTCAGCCACGGAGGAGTGCTTCTAGCTAGTTAACACCTCCGTTTCAACAGTGAAGGTCAGGAAGACATTGGGACCGAGGTCGGGAGCCACTAGTTCACGCACGACGCAGTCGGCATGTCAGAATTTCTTTGTCAACTGACATGGACTCTTGAGCAATAATCTTAATCCCTAAACAAGTACTTTTTGCGGTTGATCCAAAATCAACATGTGCTGGACATTTTTTACATAACCACATATAACGTTTCTTGAACTGGATATTGATTCATTCTAGAGGATATTTTCAATATGCTTAAGTAATATTTATACGCTGTTAGCGCGCATTTGTAACCCTTCTACACTCGCACACTTTTTTGAATCTGTTCGGAATGAAGTCTATGTTCTATGTGAGCAACCTCGAGAGACAGAAAAATGAGAGACTGACATGTTTGTCCCCGGTGGAATTCGAACTAGCGGACTTTCGTGTTGGCTTGTTGAGATGTTCTGTGACTTCACTGCCTCACTCTCTCTGACTTGGGGCTTCCTTTGTGAAAATACACATTTGATGACTTTTTTATGATACTTCATAAACTTAGGAGTCTCGAAGAGATTTGAGGACTATAATTTAGATTTTATGAGAGAAGTTTATGGCTGCTACTTGAATTGCAAATGACACCCATCAAGTGGCCAGTGGCAGCGATTGCAAGGAACGGGGTCAATGGGCCTCCGTTCATTGTTTTTAGTCAGAGCAAATGACATCGTCTTTGCTCTGACTGCGAGAGAGTGAAGAGATTTCAGCTCATTAAGCAGCAAGATTCGTCATCGCCGACTCCGCCTCACTGTTTCAAAGACCTCGCCGTAATGAGGCTCTCCTCAAAGGGGAGCTCTCGGTTATCATTGAGAATGTTAACTTGTGAGAACACGTCCTCGTATGACAATTATTTCACAAACTGTCCTAAAACATAAATTATTGCTCTTTACGTGTACAATTTACGTTCAAAAGTTGTTGCTGTTTGGTGAAGCATATTTAATAGCAATTAAATTTTCTTTAGGCAGCTGGTAATATTTTCACTTTTGATGTAACGTAGTAGTAACCCAGCAATAACGGCGAGAGTAGGCCGAGCAGTCACCTAGTTTATTTTCGATGTGGAACTTCCGTACTGTTATTTTTAAGCTCATAAAAATGATTGAGGTCACATCAATTAAGATTTCTCATCTCTTTATTGTTTTTTTTGTCATGTTGTCTATTGTTTTCTGCTCCTTATTTGTCCTATTTTCTTCGGTTTCTTCTCCGTAGTAAACTACTTTCATCTTTGGTTTTTATTTCCTTTGTTTTCTATATCTTCTTCTTTTCCTGGTCAAGTTCATTTTTTTTGCACTGGCGAATGGAAATCCTGCTCATTGAATTTGTCTTGAATTCCTCTATACTCTTCACGGAGTTAAAACCGTGACGGTATCAATCTTTGAAGTTGATTGAGTCTGTAGGCCGCGCCGTGAATAAGCAAAACAAAGAATCCAGAGCCGTGTGGCAACGAGTCCCGCACGACCACCCGCGGTAGCTGCAAATTGGGGCTGAGGGTTTGGTCCAACGCGCGCGTTGTGAAATGCGACGGCAGCACTACAAGGTATAGTAAGTGAAAAATGGCGATATAGGCTGACTGTGAGACCCAAAATAGAGGGTTCGACTAAATGTAGAAAAGTGGGTGAGTTCGTATTTAGTGTTTCCGAACGTGTCAAGTGCTTTGGTAATTTGTCCCACGAATGCAGGGGCCGGGAGATGGCTCTGTTCCTCCGCCACTAGAACTTGAGATCCGGCTTCGATCTGCACTTCGACTTGCTCTTCTAGGGCTCTCTACTCCAGCGCAGCCGGCTCTAGCTCAGAACTCCCGACTTGTCTCCCGACACTTGTTGTAATTTATTGCATGCGAACGTGTGTAGATGTGTGTCTGTGTAATAGGCAGAAGGGGAAGATAATGAGGAAGGGAAGATCATCGCATCCCGACCGAGACCCGTTGGTTAAGGTTACTGTGACGGCATTCGCCTTGTAATGATCGGAGAAACCAAGAAAAACTCCCAATCAGATCAGTTGGCAGCTTGAATGCTCCTCCAGAGAACGACTGAATTCGACCTATCTTTACAACTAATATAGAAAAACCGCCTTCGGAATGATGAAGAAGAAGAAGAACGGCTAAATTAAATTATGACAATACGATTATAGTAGGAGAAATAGTACAGGTTGAAATAAAATTGCTCTATAATCTCAGCACTGTTGAGCATATGAGCAATAAGCTCAGCTATTGCACAGCATTTTTCTTCTTACATCGTCTGCGATAAATAAAATTAAAATTGTGTTAATATGTTTAATTTGCCTACCACAATGACACACGGGCTTGGAAGCCTCGAAGTTTACGGGGCGGGTTTGTGTCCCGCGTGAAGAATGGATGTTTCTTCCATGTGTTGTGTCGTAGTTGGCTTCTCATTTCACCACGTATTACATCTGAACTATCATTCTATTCGTAATTGTATATTACCATAATTCATCACTCGATATCACCCGTACCATGCAGTAAAATGAATAGACAAATCGACATTGTAATAATCTTCCCCGGAAAGAGAAGGACATAGAGACATCTTCCTTCCTCACTTACGCTCAGAAACCGAGTATGGCACCTATCATGTTTACTACAGTATGCTAACGTATTTACATTTTCAGTACAATCGTTGATTCAAACAGCTCATGAGTTGGACTGGAAAGATTAGAATATATTATACTTTATTGAAATGCAATTAAGTGAAGTGTGGACTTTTGAATGTGTAGTAATTAAAATGAATCGTAGTTCATAGTGAAATTGGGGGGGGGGGCAATCAACATATTTCCTTTTTTATTGCATATATCTTTCAATCTTTTACAGTATTCTAAAGGAAATAAACACACATTTTTATATTATTCGTGGCTTACGTCTTAAATAAGTGTATGAAAATCGTATTATGGTGCTCATAACAAACAACAAACCGCAACACAGAAAGATAATAACAAACAATAATGGCGATATCATTTAATTCGACCGGCTTCTGTGTCAGTCGATTTTAGTTTCCATGAAGTTGTACACCCAAACATATTTTGAGATACGGAAATAATACTTCACCTACTTATGTATTGTTTGTATTGTTTCTCATGTAAAAAAAACGAGAATCTTAAATCGATTGCGTGTGTTATAAAAAAAATCGGGGGAAAGGAGAGACTTGGCAGGTTTTAGGAATAGAAATACTTACGTACTGTGTATGTGCATTTGTAATTCACGAAATTCCTGTCTTAATAAAACTGAACCAGGCTTCTGGAAAATGTGCACTTGTTACTGTCACTTGATTTGTGTCTATATGTGTAGTTGATAACATTCACTTACGTGACGTTCACTGTGAAGATGGCGAGGAAGGCAAAGCAGAAGGGAATATAGGTAGTCAGCTAGCAAAGAGTAGCCGTTCCTCAGCTCATTATTTTGAAATGTCCGAAGTTAATGTTCTGGCAACTGCAAGAGTCAATATGTATACTACGATTTGTCCAGAATACTTATAGTTCTCGGATTCAAAGCACGTTTATTAAGTTCCATATCTCTTTATCCACATCTTTAGACATTTCGTATGTCTAAAAATACCTTTAACACTAATTTGTTTTTGTTCCAACAATCTAATAAATATTCATTTGTGTATGCTAAACGTGAATGACGTTAATAAATTCGCTTACTTTAAACAAATTCGAATACATAAAGTTGTATCTACAGAAGAAAACCGGAGATGTAAACAAAACAAATTATATAAAGAATTATTAAAAATTAACATAAAGTATGTCCTTTTTAGTACGCTCCAGGGCGGGATAAGAGATCAGCGTTAAAGGACTTCCCAATGTCAATACAGCGTGCAGTAATAAGACTGACCCATAAAGTATTTTTTTGGCCGCCTCTAAAAACGCCCCGACTCCACCGCGCGCCGTCCCATCAACTATGCCGCTGCGCTCAGGAGATAGGCAGGTCGCCGACGTGTCTTTGTAGATGGCGAGGAAACGCGAGCTCTCATGCCGCACCGCGAGGGGGCGGTGGAGCCCGTTCGGAGCGGACGGAAACCGCCGGCGATAGCGCCAGAGGCCAGCAGCGCCTGCTGATGCGGCATCTCCGACCTCCCCCCCCCCTCATCCCTCGCCATAACCACGGTCGTCCAATCCGCCACCGTCGGGACTCGAACCTTAGGACCTCCCAGACTTCAAAATTATATTTTTAAATGGCCTGTTAAAAAATGCTAATAAAGTGAAAATTAGAATGTATAAAGCAATTGTGCAAAGCGTAGTACGGTGATGAGTTGTGGGAGATCTAAAAACAGGATGAGACAAAGTGAAAGGCTATGGAAATGGAGTTTTGGAGACGCAGCTGTAGTGTAACGTTAATGGAAAAAAATCAGAAATGAAAATATAAGGCAGCAAATGGGTGGGTAGAGGGTGAGAGAACTCTGTTTTGGGAAATGTCGTATGTTAATATGAAACAGTACAAATGTGTTATAATTCATTGCGTTTGTAACCACAAATTCTTCAAATAATCTTCCGCGTTTCTCAAAATCGCAAAAGTCTTCGTGGAAATACTCCAATTCTTATTTTGAGATGTTATAAAGGGTTGTTTCCGTCCGTAGCGTTTGCGGTAAGATCGTGAACCTCTAATGCGTGTGCTGAGGTTCGAAAACTTGGGGGGCTGATTAAATGTGTACTGATAAATATAGTACAAGTCAGATTTTTATTAAAACACCTGAAATTTTGAAAAGTTCTGACACCGCACATTCAAATTCTCCGCGCATACCTTTCGTGAAAGATTTTTTTTTCTTTCAAATATGGCTGAAAATTTAGTTGGCTAAAAATCGATCTATAATAATGTTACGTAGTGCAAGAAAGAAAGGGCTTTTGTAGCATCACTATTTTGTTGTACTAGGATTGAACTAGATTGTACTATTGACATTAACAATCGATGAGTAGGATTAGTACTTAGCCAATTATACTTGTGGAAAAAATACATGACTGATATGTATTATTCCTGTGGTAATTCATTATTCCAGTCAAAGATTTGGGCCGATTCGCTACCTAGTTCGTTTTCATGCAGTGTTCAGGTGTAGTACCTACCAGGTTGAGCGTTTGGCTGAAAGGAAGTCAGTATCAACTATATTTTCTTGGGTGTATTTTACTTGTTTGTTTACGTACTTAATTATAATGTAGATTGTTTTACTCTTTTATTGTTTTGGCTGAGACTAGTGTATGTGTATTGGACAACACTTACAAATTTGTTTACATGTTAGTCGATTGCAAAATGACGGCCGAAATTAATTCTTCTGAAAATGTTTGTGTCTCATTTGGTGAATCTCTTGAGATTGGTATCCAGCTATCCAGTCACGTCCGCAAACGTCCACAAAAACTATATATAAACACACACACACACACACACACACACACACACACACACATATATA
>BOPP01000470.1:101791-119336 GCA_017312745.1 Gryllus bimaculatus
TATATATATATATATATATATAGCTGTAACTTCGCGCACACGTCAGGATTAAAGTCTATTAGTGATTAGTGCTTTTCCGATGATGGTTAAGGTTGGTGTAGATAGAGAGGAGATATACGTAGTGTTTCGCTTAGCGCAAGAAAGACCAAAGTTAATACTCAAAGTTTTACAAAATGGGCGCTTTTCTAACACCATCGAAATGACAAAACAATCGTAGGATAAAGTAAATCAATGTGAAATTATGAGTTAGAATCAACTTTTGACTTTGGCTTTTCTTGCCCTGAAAGGAGGGGTTTTAAGCACACATTGCCCATACAAACCGAAAATCACTAAAAACTGACATTAGTCCTTCTTGCACCAAACCGCGGATATATACGCTATATATTCGTATTAATCTCAGGTCATTTTTTGTCATTGATCGTAGGCAAATATTCAACCATTATTTCTTTGCACAACTCATAATGGCTGACTAAACTGCCAAGGTAGTAGGATTATATAATAAAAATTTAAATTGTAGCCCTTACATAAAAATATATTTTTAATATTATTCTCTCGTACTCTGTAACAAGGAAGCAAGATCTCAAGGTGTCTTAGAGGCAACTGTCCATGAAAGTTCAAGGTGACTTCCTCACCGAACATATATCGAACACCTTTCCACTCCCACTATCCCCTCTACTCCCACAGTCGTGAAAGGAAGGTGTTTCTGAGAACATAGGTCAATTCTGAAATAATGACGTTCGTGGTGGTAGGTGGTTCTTGATAATTATGATATATGATTAAAAAATATTAGCCCTCGTTATTTCTTGATCAGTTACCTCCAAAATTTCAAACATTCACTTGTTTTTCGAAGAAACGCTTGTTTCAATTTCTCTAATGTAGTATGTGGAAGCTGGAAATTGTTGATTAAATCTATTCATCCATGTATGTTGTATTGTGTTTCAAATGTTTCAAATCTAGAATGAACGGTGTAGGAAATGAGTACATTTCTTCACGTTCAAGTATTGTCACAATATTTTGAGAATTGTTGCTAAAAGCCAGCTCTACCGTGATAATTTTATGCGTAAAGCTATACACATACATTTGAATGGGAGTTTTATGAAAAGCATAATTTATTGCTCAATTTTATGAATTATTTCGAAAAGTTTTAGTGAAGTTCATGCAAATATGTTATTTCATAAAAATGTAGATGTAGATGTTGCGATAAGAGAATAAAGCTTTTTGTGGCCCTTCATATTCATGAAACATTTCCCGAACTAAGTTAAAAAGCAGTGTATCTCGTGCGAGTGAAATTATAACACGTGTGTATACATCTAATGACTATATCATTGGAAGTGTAAGGCCATATTTCATAATAATTTCGCTTCTTGAAGAACATATTACAATTGTGTTACAAAACTAGCGAATAAATTGAAATTGTGAAATTAATTAAAAATACATTGATGTTCATTACCTCATGGCCATTAATTCTGATAAGAACACAAAAAGTATCTTCACCTTTCTCTTGTGCATGGTCGGTTTGATTACTTATTAATACCAATCCATTCCTTTTAAATAAATATAGAAGTACAGAAGAGGGATATTAGAAAACGACATTAATAGTTACATATTCCCTTGCGTGTTTAATTGTAAAGTGAATACAGTTACGAAGAGAAGTTTGCGAATAGGAAATAATAACTTAAAACCTGTTGTTTTCTTGCGTTTGTCTCCATGGAAGTATTGTTTATTCGACTTTGACACCATAAAATGTAACATACAAAGTCGTGTGATAGTGATAAAACTACGGACGTGTTCGTTGTAGATAACAGTAATAAATCATGAATCATCGTTTTCAATATGATATTGTTTGTTAAGATGGCATGTGTCTGGATGTGTTGACTTCAATAAAATAATCAGCATTTAACAATATGGTGTTCGAATGCAAATAGTTTTCATTCAAATTTCTGTTTATCTTTTCTACAAAACGAAAAAATACCTAGTGGTAATATTATTGCCCTGTACATACATTTCCACGAGTATTAAATCTATAACATTATCGTCAACCGTATTAATTCAACAATATTATTGTTGTAACATTATAATAATCACTTCTTAAATTGAGGCTTAACAATAACTTAACTTCCAAACTATAACTTAGTGACATTCAGGCTAGGAAAAATAACTAAAGGAAATTAGCAATTTCTCATGTTTGCATGCAGCTGACGCTTTGCTCATTTTCACGTCGATGTTTGGCTACGAAATTACACAAATTTAAAATCTCGACCTGCGTGAAACGGCAAACTTCGACGTGGAGGAAAACTGTCGGCGCTAAACGGTGTATCCTTGTGAATGTCGCCGTGACTTGCGCGAAGGTCTCATAAATCCAGAGGCTGTGAGCTGTGTGTCGGAGTCTCCGCTTCTTCCCTACACCAAATCACGCGGCTCTTCCCTATGCTCCCGGCAGGATGCGTGAGGAGCGTAAATGTGTAGATCTCGAAATCACTTGCGAGACGTAACATACCCTAAATTATGAGGAACTTTAAAAAAATGTAAATCGTCTACAAGGACATATGGTTATTTTAAAAATTAAGTTGTGTCCAACAAATACTGGAAAATACTGCTCAGCCCTATAGCTCAGCTCAGAAGTATACTGTTCCCCCGAGCGTTCTGGTATGTTTACTTTTATATGCACTTCATGAAATAATATGTAGATCGAGACGGAAATATTGCGACTTCGGTAGTACATATACATCGTTCTCTCTGGAGCGAATTTGATCGGGAGGTTCTAGGGTTCGAGTCCAGACATTAGCGGATTTTCGACACTAGCTTTATGTTTGTCTGGCTATCTGGGACGAGCCGCGTCACTGACACGGTGGCTATTTTTTCTAAACGTTTCGGCCAGCGTATTGTGACCTTCTTCACAGCGCACTGCTGACGCTGCTACAGCAGTACGCTTTGTAGAAGATCACAATACGCTGGCCGAAACGTTTAAAAAAATAGTCACCGTGTCAGTGACGCGGGTCGTTCCGGATAGCCTAGACAACACAAACTCCGGCCGCGGAAGCCTACGCAACCACTAGCTTTATGGCTAAGTCGAACTCAGCCACTCTTTGAAGCATTCTAATCCGGCCGCTCTGATTGGTAGTTTTCCGTCGCTTCTCCAATCAAAACCAGGCGCATGCCGGAGTATTACTCTAAAAAATGGGCCATGGACCGCGCGCGAACTTTCCTTTCTCTTCCTTACACATTCACATATATACTTACATGCACACGTGTCAGGAAACTAATCGGAAGCTTAGAGCGTATTCCGGTTGGGGCAGCGCCCCGCTCGGAGGAGATAACTGTGAAATCCCTCACAAGTCGAAATGGTGGTTGGCACTGAATTTCATCATCGGCTGGAGAGGAAACCCGCTACTATCCGAGATAAAAAATTCACTTCACTTGTGGTACTAATGACCACAGCAGTTGACGTGCCCGGAAACATCAATTATTCGTCACCTCATATATTATTCTCCTCTTACGGGACTAATGATCTAACATCACACGCCCTAAATCAGTATTCACTCACTCATGACTGACATTTAGTGGGCCATTTTTTACAAAATCTATCGACTACGGCGCAAGTGGAATCAGGAAATTGAACAAGAAGGGCTTGCGTTTCCGCTGGTAAGCTCGGAGAAAGGAGAAGGAAGAATTGGCGGCGGCGTGGGCGACTTGAGCGCGCAGCAGGGCCGAGGGCCGGGCTCTCTCGCCGTATTGGTGAGTCGGATGAGTAGATGAGCGGGAAAAGCGGGCCCGGGCGGGAGCGGGAGAAGTTGGAAAGGAAATTTGGGCTGCCGCCTTGGGATGCGCGCGCTCTCTTGCGGTGCGAAATGAGCGTGGGAGGTGACGGTCGGAGGGGGAGGGGGGAGGGCCGGGGACGGAAGAGCAGACGGAGACGCGGGTTCACAAAGTGTACGCCATCCCGGATTTTACGCGGGCAAAAGGTGCGATTTGTAAGGAACTTTCGTTTGGTTTTATTCACTCCCTGAATGTGTGCTACCCATTTCTTTTCCATAGTTACATAGTTATGAGATGTTCTCATCAGTCTATCGCTTTGTGGGCACCTGAACGAGCTATTCGGATTCCACATATTGATAAACCTGTGATCATGTGCATTAGGAGTATTTCCGCCGTAAATAATTTGGGTAGGGTAGTTATAATAGGAATATAAAATATGATTTGTAGAAATTTTTTTTTTGTTAGCAGTATTTTTTTCATCTGTTTGCTTCCCCCCCAATTTTTCAGATTTCTGATGCTTATCGCACTCTTTAAAAAATACTGTCCTGAAGAATATGACTTTAGGTGACTACATCTTTCACACTGTTCCTCGAAGTAAGATGGCTCAAATCTCTGGCATAGTTTTATATTAGTTGGAAACAACACGCCATTGCTACAAAGTTTCGCTTTTTTCAGTTCGCTCATCGTGAGTCGATTTAACTATGTTCATTTATTCCTTTATAGATTTTCCTGAAACTATATGAGGTCGCTGGGCGCCTTGTTATATTTTTTTCTAATAACATCGAAGATATTTGTTCACCACGTTATGTAACGCAGGATGGAGTGCTTACTGTTGATTTACAAAACGATGCTTTCCAGTCTCCTGTCGCTTAATTCGGTTGCGTTTAAAAATGCTGCGCCCCATTCGAAACCCCAGCTTTCATTGTGTATCTGGGATCCTCGTGCCCGCGCCTGAGCGCGGTGTGGCGCTGTGGAGGGCGGCGGGATCCGCCTACGCTCCTCCCCGCCCGCATTTCCCAGCCTCATCGTAACCCCACCCCACCCCACCAGGCCCGCCGCGCGTCTGCTGCTAGCGACCCAAGCTCGTGGGACGCGGAACTTTCCGAATCGCGAAGCAAGCAGGTCACCGAAAGCCTTTCTTGCTACAATGCCCACTGGATCACTTTAGGAACTGGAACAAGATAGGTTCAGATAGGACGCGCTGCGTTGGTGTGTGGTGTGAACTTCCTCCGGCGCTGGCGTCGTGGAAGGGCTGTGGCGGGGCCGTGGCGGGGCCGCTCTGACAAAATATACGAGAATCTGCCATGCCTTACGCCATTTCCATGAAGTTTGACGTACCCTAACTTGCTGCTGAAAATCAATTAATACATGAATTTTGTCGAAAATCTTAGTATAATATTTAAACTAATACACAAAAAAGCTGTTTCAAAATTGAAAAAATAAAGCAAAAAATAAAATAAAATCCCTCAATTTTATGAACATCAATTATTTGTTACTTAACGTTTGATAAAGTTTGTTTTCAAAAATGTTTGCGTGTATGTGTATGTGCGCGTACGCGCGCGTGTGTGTGTGCGTGCGTATGTGCGCGACTGACGGCGTACGTGCTTAGTATATGCGTTGAGTGCGGGCGCGCTTACTTTCTTACGTGAGCACACGTGGATATACGAGTGTATGTAAAGACGTTGATTTGTTTATTTGCATAAAAATAATTGACAAAAAATGTTTATTTGTTGTTTCAACTAACAGCATTGCTATCATGTCCAGTCCTTAATGTGGCTACCAGCAGGTAAACCACAACTAGCCAAGAGTTGTAAGCTAATAAACAAATCGGTGATCAAACTACACCTTTCTTTTAATTTAATTCCAATAAGGTGACAATAACCACTTCAAACTCCATATCATATATCTCAGCAATGAAATCATTGTATTGTTACATCTTGGTGCTGTTTTTTTTTATTTTTTTATTTTTTACTTTGATATTGTTTATATGTTCTGGTTTCTCAAGTGAATGTTCAAATTTCTTTAAAATTCACTTGTGTTATTTGCACAAAAATAAGAAAATCTAGGACAGAAATGTTTCTTACAACTTACCTAAAAGAATGATATTCTCAATTCATAACCGTTGATTATTATTATTATTTTTTTTTTTTTTTTGATGTGTTAACATTTATATCTGTAATTTTTAACAATGAAATACCTCCATGTGTGATGTATAAATTTTTGTTCTGATATGTCAAAAATCCCTTATACCATGTCAAATTAATCTCATAAAACTATGTGGAGTTGAATTTATTTTGACAAAACATTAACAAATAAATAAAAATTAATAAATAAAAAAATGCCAAGAGTACTCTGTATGCCAAATGCTAACTTTGATTCACTTAGTTATTTTCATCCCTTATTTAATCCACAACACAGCTTATCAAGCACAACAATTCAAATAATTTTTTTGAATTTAGAATTTCTCATGCATTTATATAGAATAAATGTTTTTGCTTACATTACTGGTGTATTAGAAAACTTTTGCTTCTGACAAAAATTTTCAGCCAATACAAATAATTTTTTTATCAACAATATTATTTTAATGAGTAAAAACTTAAATTTAATCCAAGGCTTACTAATTCTCACTATACTATATTTCATATAATAATGCAAGAAGCAAATTATTTTTATTAATGTAACTTATTTTGTGATGGCGTTGAATACCAACAGTGTTATAATATATGCATGAACCATTGATGGAATTGTGAATAATGTATGAAAGTATAAAATTGTTCATGTGTTTTTCTTATTGTGTTGTAGGTGAAAAATGAAATCTGGATCTCCAACGAACATGTATGCCTCATGTCCTCATCTGGATGATTCTCATGACACAAAACATGATAAAGAAATGTCTTTGGAAGATAAGGCTGTCCATGAATTAACTGCCAAATATGACAGCTATCAAGGATTAATGCAGCAACGACGTTTATCCTCAGTTGATGGAAGTGAAACTGCCAGTAGTGCTGGTGCTGAATCTACAGAAGCAGCTGGTCAAGTGTCAGATCATGAGCGAATGCAAGTTGAAATATTTTTTCGGAGTCTAAAAACTCAGGTAATGATAATTTATAATGAGTAGATAAATTTGTCAAGTTTTCTAAAGTGATATTTATATCATGTTCTAACATATTATTAAAATTTTAATAAATAAACTATTAGCCACCCATCATAACATATTCAGTTTAATAATTCTAATCATAAATGAATTTCATGTTATTTCAAACAAAAGGATAAAAGATTTGAAGCAAAATTTGCTGTGATAATGTGTCTGTGAGTCATGTACCAGGCATGAAGAAATTTTTGTACATAAATTACAATTTTACATTGAAACTGTTAGAACATCTGTAAGATTTGCTAGACTTCTAAGTGTACAACAGCTCTGTGAGATCATGGGACTGCCAATTATATTTTTTGTTGCATAGTCAGCTTATTGAGCTGCATCACCATATCGCTTATATTTAATAACAAATTTGGATGTTTAGATAGATCTCTAATTACCATTTCAATCCTTAATCAACTTCATGTCAAGTGCATCCAATTTGTTGCAATGAACTTTTTTTCAATCTTTTTAATATGTTATTGCCATCTAGAAATATTTTTAAGAGAAATTTGTATAGATTTAAAGATTAATCTATTCATAATTGCAATTTCATTTAACCTATACAGATTTAACTGACTTAGTTGTTAACCAGCTTAAAATTTCAAACACTGAGAAGGTGTAACTGTTGTCTTCAGTAGTTGCATGACTAATATGATTGTGATCTCTAATGCATTTGATAATCACTGAGATATATGAAAAACTTTCAATCTGAAATCATTCTTCTTGATTATTTTTTCAAAAGTTATAACAGTTCATAGCATTAGTTCTGACCTACATCCAAGCGACCTACATCCATCTATCTCAATATTCATAACATTATTATATTTGTTAGTTACTAGAAAATAATAACATTAATTATCTGAAATTTTCTTTACAGGTATTTGTTTGTGGCTCCCTTGCAAATTTATATGTTGGATCTACAGCTTCTGAAGGTGACTGGGAATTGAAGCACACTGGAATACCTGTCTTGATTCTGGACAGTGGAGAAGCTCGATCACGTGATAAACGTCGCATACAGATTTTGTTGGCTGAACGAGGAACATGTTTCACTCTTTGGAGGGACACAATTGACAATCTTACATCATACCGAGTGGCCGGTCATGCATTTCACACTATGCACTTGTCATCTGATCACTCATGCTTAATTGGCTTTAGCTTTGACAGTGTTTCTGCAGCTGCAGAAATGTGGAACCATGTTGAGAAGCTCACATCTTCTCCAGAAAACATCAGTTTGTCAGTTCCTGGGCGCCGTAATCGCAAACCTCGACGTGCTCCTAAACCACAACCACTACCAAATAAGTCCAACATATCTCAGCCATGCTGTTTTCAACATATTACAAGTGTTGATGCTGGTGATAGGTCACGATATTTCTCATTGCAAACTCTTGTTCCTGTATTTTCAACTCAAAATAAGGAGCAAGGAACAGAGCTTTAAGAATACTAAGACTGATATACTACAGACATTAAGAAATTAACACTATTTGTTTTAATCAGAACTAAGGAAAGTGAGTTTGTATATTATGGGAATACTGTTCATTAAAAATACTATTGTTGAGCTTATTTGCAATATGTAATTGGCAGCTATAAAGTGTCTTGATAATTTTTTTTTCTTTTCACAAATCAGTACTATCGGATATTTCATACAGATCAAATACCAATTAATGTACAAAGTATAAAACGGCAAAATTTTGAATAATGCTCAGAACATTAGTAATGATCTGTGAACTGTTCTCTCTGATATGATTTTTTCACTTTCCACTTTAAAAATATGTTTTTCAGAGAGAAATTACTTTGAAGTCATCATAAATTCTGTGTTGCAATCCTAGCAATTCCAATGGCTTTACATTTGGAATGTTGGTAGTAGACAACTGAGAACAATTTTCCTGCAAGTTTATTTGAGATGATTGTGCCATTCTCCAGATTTGATACCCCTTGTACCAGGGATGTGGACATATCGTTTGCCAATTTAGTAGCACTAATCATGTGGTATTTAATTCAATGTAAATAAACATTCCTTTATTGGAACTACGTAAGAAACTTTTCATATTAATTTCCAATTCTCTCTGAAGGTAAGACATGAACATTGAAGAGAGAAGACATGTTGTAATGATTGCTGATTTCAAGGTGTGGTATTGTAGTTACAAAAATGTGTGTCTCTTCAATTATAAAGAAGATGTTGAAAAAAAAAAATTAAATTATATTGTGATAAGAAAAGAATGTTATGAAAAAATATGTGAAGTATTTTATGTTCAAAATAGTGGACAAATGTAGCCCAAATCTAGTTTTCTTTTAAAGAATTTATTAAGAAAATTCCATGAAAGGAGAAGATTGGAATACAGAAATGAAATGGACATGATGATATTGTAGTTATTTCTTTCATGATGGATAGAAATTAGAACAATTTTGCACTGAAGATTTTGTGTGAAAAGTGTTAAACAGTAAGAAAAAATATCTATTATTCTTTAAAAAATAATGAACAATTGAATTAGAAAATCTTGTTATTATACTGTTATAAGGTATATTTTTTTTAAGTATATCAGCAAAGATGTAAGATATTGTCCTTAGAAAAAAGGGAATTTATTTTGATGTTTGTGACTGATGCAAGTGTAGGTGCTTATATTGTGCAGATTATTTTCTGGAAATGGAAATGTAATTTATGAATTAACCCAAGACACTGTGAGCTGATTGACAAGTGTATAGATACTGTGAAATAACTGACTTAGTTATCTTACCAGACTGCTTTAAAAGAAGAGTCACATCATTAATTGCAAATTTTGATGTGATTGCAGAGGCCTTATGTGTGAATTATTTCTAACATGAAATTATGTCATTTAGGAAAATAATTTGGTCATATTCTGTCATGTAACATATATTTCCAAACGAAAGTTCTGCTTCAAATTTTTCTTCTGTATTTTGTGTTTTGAAATATTTAATTCTGAAGAATTTTGAAAATATGAATTTGTAAAGAATATTATATTATATGAACAATGACAAAATGAAATTTATTTTAAGATTATTTGTGTACTTATGTTACAAGCAGTTCATAAGATGAAATATCTTGAGAGATGATTTTTAATACTATTTCAGGTAATTTCTAAGGTATCTGCTCTTCAAAATTATAGAATCTCTCTTGCTATTATGTGACTGGATGCATTCTCTGGCATTGAAAAGATTTCATCTTTCCTTTTTTCTTCATTAATTTTCTTCATATAAATTGCCCCATATAAATTGCCATGAAAAGCAACCTCCAAAAAATATGTATTTATATAAAATTATTTCCTCAATTGTTGAGGAATCCCTTTTAGTATGAAATGTGTTAGTAGAGTCTAGAACACTGTGAAATACATTTGTTAGTCTATGTTGTTTATAATGGCATTATCAGTTTTATGATTCAAATAATTTATTAGTAATATAATAAATCAATTTATTTGCAATCTAATATTGCCAAAGCTTAGTTACATACATTATTTTCATTATGTGAAATTTAAAACATTCTTAAAGCAAAGAAAATAGTTCAAAATTTAATATAAAGAAAAACACACTTTAACATGTTTAAAGCCATTTGATTTACAGAATTTGAGTGTAGTGATAATCTAATATAATTACCAATAGAAAATACTTCAAATGGCCTTGGCAAAAATTAACAGTATTTACAATTCAAAATGGAAATGTCTATTTAACGATGTTTCTTAGTGACCTACTTTCCTGCGAGATCTTTCAATAGCATCTCTCTTCAAACTTGTAACTATTTTAGATTTACTGGATATCTTTTATATGCAGACACACAGATATATTTGCATTCCTTTCCATGCATATTGTATTTTTTAAAGATTTTCTCTGCCACATGATGTAAAACCACTCTGTAATACTGGATAAAATATTCTAACACTTTTATTTTAAGCATTATTGCTTAAAATTAGGACAAACAAAACTATAAAATACCAAATGTATTGTAATAAAATTATATCAATATTTTAATTTGTTTTCTGAAGTTATATTTGTATAAACCAAAGATTAGACATGTTATTTTTACAATTATTACATCAAAATTTGAACTGATACATGACTTTGGATTTATATCCATTGTACATTCAAAAGATTTACAGATCCTACAAACCTAATTTCATTTATGCTATGAAACATTTTGGAATTGGAAATATTTGGCATCCTTGTTTTTATATGAAGAATTCTACTTAATTTAATCAATCAACATTATTTGTTCTATCATTGTAATATCATATATTGACGTGTGTAAGTTAAAAATTAATATGCTTAATTTGCTGAATGTTGTTTCATATTGAGAATATAGAGCAACATTGTTACATTTTGTTTTAATGTACATTAAGAATGACATGCTGCCATCAGCAAAATATATTATATGTCACTGAGTCTTGTAGAAAATCATGTAGAAAACTTGTTCACCCATTTAATTAATGTATGCTTGTGTTTCTTAAATAAAGCAAAGAAAACTTTTTTCAACTTTCATTAAACCATTTTTAGTTTTACACTTAGGGGTATCTTCTTTGGAACTTAATGACATCTGATGACCTGTGGTCTAGCATGGCAAAATGAGTCGATCAAAATAGGAACAGATATATTGCTAAATTTTGAATGTATGTAATCTGGTAGGGTATGTGAGAATCTGTAGATGACAAATATGTAGCATCTGGATTCATTTACTTGGAATGCAATAGTGATTTTGCTGTGATTGAGAAACGTAAATCAAGACTTCCATTTGTTTTCATACCTGATGACTGGGTTTCTGTCAAGTCAAAAGCCAGCAAATAGTACTGTAAATGTGAGAAGTAATGATTTTTTATCACTTGATGCAATGGATATGTTGCAAAGAAAATGCAAAGATGAATCAGAACAACCAATAAAGTGGCCATCCATAAGATGGATGTGTTTTGAAAAATAACTACCATTTCTGATGCTTATAAAGTCAACATTGAATGTTGATTTTCAGTTCAAAGAATTTAACATTAACAAAAGATTAAGATAGCAATGTCCATCCATTTATCTTTCTCTCTTATACAAGGGTCTCCTTCCCATTAAGGAAGCAAAATGGAAGAACCTACAGAAACTTGTGAGTCTGGTTCTTCCAATACATCATGTTTTTTTATAATGGTTTGCATCATTCGTGAAACCAAACTATAAATGCTTCTACAAGAGGTAAAAGGGGTAGGGGAGGAAGGGCTTGAGGGCATGGACTAGCAGAATGTATGGGACATGGGGCATTGAACAGGACCTGGTCAAAATGGGAGACCAATCACTAAGAAGACAAATAGGTACTTCTGATACAGATTTTGACTGCTCCATCATGTCCTCAGACAGTGCAGAGGACCTTATATTTTGAACTGTGATTGTGTTTTGGTAACTTTCTTTTCCATACAAGATTGAACTTGAGACAAGTAATATTACAAAGTAGTAATTTTTTGGGGTGGGGTTGGGGTTTCAAACACAGTTTGAAATTGTTCAAGCAAAAGTCATTAGGGGATATGCATGGAGGTGTCTGAAATCTATGGTAATGAAATTTATTTCTTAAACTCTATCAGGATTCTTTATTCTTGCTTCCACTTGAAACCCAATTTTCTCAGATATACATTCATATAACTTGTACCACCTTTTTACTGAGAGACTCAATTTTGTTATTTATTAATCATCTTTATGGAAGCATGATAGTGTATTAAATTAATTTTATACTTGTTTCCTTCTCGAAAAACTGGAATAAAGTCATCCAAAAATTGTCAGATATGAATCATAATTCATTATTATGACATTAATTCATTAAAATCTCCATCTTCAGTATTGTAGTAGTAGGATTTTAATTGAAATGAGACCTAAACCATTCTTTGAAGTGTCCTTTACACTATTTGAGGACAAAGTTCAATCAAAAAATTTGGAGTAATTTTTCAGAAAATTTGAAAATGTTGTTGAGGCTTCACATAAAGTCAGGGTTACCATTCGTCCTACTTTCAGTAGGACAGTCCTACAATCACAATGAATGTCCTACGTCCAACAATGATGCCTAATGTGTCCTACTTTGAGAATAAAATATTAAGTTGGTTTTTATAAGTCTGTACAATTGATTTCTAAACGCCCGGATATGATTTTATGAACACAATAACATAACATTAATTTATCAACCCAACAAAAAAATTTGCGTTTTACTACAAACTTCCACTTTTTGCCACTGCAGTAAGCGCTAGTATCGCTCTGT
Organism: Gryllus bimaculatus; assembly: GCA_017312745.1. NCBI lineage: Eukaryota > Metazoa > Arthropoda > Insecta > Orthoptera > Gryllidae > Gryllus > Gryllus bimaculatus. The sequence continues at coordinate 114,907 of BOPP01000470.1, forward strand.
TTGGATTTGAATTGTGATGGTCAAATGATGTATGGTTCCAAGAAAATGTATTTTAACCAATTTTTTGCTAATTGCAAAACCACTACATGTGCAGTTTTAATTCAATTATTTAAATTATTTGAACAAATATTTGCAAACAATTGATAAGTTACAAATTATTGTATTTTATTATAAACATTACTCTTATAATAATAGATATTACATAATTATTATAAGAAAATAAATACTGACATTAAAAATGATATTTTAAATAACCTAAAATTAGCTCAATACACATATCAATCCAAGATAATTTTACTTTTGCTTCTATTTGCACGTTTTTTTTATTGAATTTGAAACTAATTTTTTCAGATTTGAATTGTAAGTCCATTATGTTTTAAAATATATTATTAGGTCATTGCGAATGAAATGATTGATATTTATATTCATGTATAATCCAGGAATTTCATTTGCAATGATCTAATATAACAAAATAATTATTTTCTGCATAAATTTTGATACACATTCAATTTTATTTTAGATATTAAAGATGTAAAAATGGACACTTCAAACAAGAAAAGGAAATGTCTTTTTAATGACAACTGGTTACAAGAATATACATGGATTAAAAAAGTAAACGATTCTCAAGGCTTGTGCAAATACTGTTAAATACATTTTGTATTGAATTTTAAAAAAATGTCTCTGCCATTAAGCAGCCCTTTTTTCATTTTCTGAAAGTCGTTGACATGAATTTCATAAACAAACGTGAAAACACAGTTGATTTTCTCAAAGCAAGTTGTTAGTCTAAGTTAAAAATATCATGCATTATTTCCACTGTATTTTATTCAAACTATACTTACAATACATATACATATGTATATAGTGTTACTTTTTTTTATCAGGCAGAATAGCAATATGATATTTTTCTCTCTGTAATTCTTTAGTTTTCTGCTATGGAACTAAAACAAATCTCACACAAATGTAAATATTTTAAATTAGTATGTGTAAGTTTCTTATTTGAAAAATAGAAAATATAATAATACGTAAGTACAGAGGTAAAAGTCAAATTTTTGTGGTTCTTAAAAGTTTTTTTCAGTTCTTTTTAGTCCATTGTTATAACTGATTGCAAAACCAGCTGTGTTCACTTGATTGCAACACCTTTTTCAAGTATTAATTTTTTCATCATTGAATGGCCTTTTTTCTTCGTATGCTCTTTGCGTTAGTAAACTGACCAAATCTGATTTGCAGGAAATAAGCTGGAATATATTCCTCTGGATTCCATCAATGTTGTCAGATGCTGAGATTTCTACTCTTCTTGACTTTTCAAAATTAAATTCATGATGTCCTGATACAGTAAAGAACTCTTTTTTTCTTTCTTACTTTCTTTAAAAGGGGTATATTTTGTAAAATTGGGGCCACCACTTTTGGAAATCCAAACTATCGTCTGTTTGAACAAGATCAAGCATAAATTTCCCATGTGTTGAGGACAAAATCATGGATGCGACTTCTTTTACAGTGTAATTCCTGTCTTGTTTCTTCAATTTCTAAACCAACCAGATCAAAATCCTAGTCGGAGGGTAAATAAGAGCGGCATCCGTTTACTGCCTGTAGACTACGTTTTTAAATCTATCATTGTCAGTAAGATACATTAAGAATCTTGCCATAGCATGATTCTTGTTCTGCTTGGGTCAGTTGCCACTGTACTGGTGGAGTTCAACAGTAGAGGTAACATTATTAGTGATGAAAATTGTTAATGAAAAGGTGCATACTTCATTACTCCCCTTTTATGCAACCCCCTCATTATTCAACTACAAAGTTGCAGTCTCATTCTTGTCATTATGCATGCCAAAAGGAAAAATGGACAGTAGTTTGAGATGGTACATCTCTTGAACCAGGATTCTTGATAGTGAGATGTCTTGCATGTAGTCAAAATATAAAAGGAGTGCATTATCATGGATGATAGAGTACTCTTTAGTTTAATGTAAACTGTTAAAAAACGTCCTTTTATTGACAAGGAGTTGTGCAGCTTTTGTACAATACTGTTGTATTGTTTTTTGTCATAACTATTAGAACAAGTCCCTTAAAAATTTAGAGAGTAAAAGTTTTTTTAAAAATATTTTATTCTATATCAAGTAGATATTTTCCTCCAATGATTTTTCGGGAGTTACTGAAAATGGGGGTGCGGTAATTCATGAAACGTCATTGGAAAAAATATTTACTTGATGTGCAATATAAGATTTTAAAAAACTTCTACTGTCTAAAATTGTCTAGAGACCCGATCTAACAGCTAAGCAGTTGTTACTCTCTTTGCAGTATCATTGAACTGTGGGTTTTTCAGTCTTACATTAAGCTGGTTACACTCACCTCTCTATTTCAGACCTACCAAAATGACAATTGATATATTCATTGTACTTGCGGTAACAAGTAATTCCTAAACATTTTAATATCCCATGGATTCCCTAGACTTCCTCAGTGAACGAGGAAGTACCTTTACTGCATTTCCTACCAGCAGTAGCGTTAAGTTCCACAGAGAACGCCCTTGGACCGACATAATATTGAGGCATTTAATTGGGGCCCCCCAACTAAAGAGATGTCATTAATTTTATTTAGTGATTAAAAACTGAAATTTAAGTGTGAAAACATGCATTACAACAAACTATTAAAAAAATAAATTATAATTTTTTTCAATTTCATGGCATAACTTAAAATTTAAATTTTGGTATATTCTTGGCATTTACAAATTTAACAATAACCGTAGAAATATTATTTTTCTACCACATCTCTTTTTTTCGTGCTCAATTGATACTATACTTACATTCTTGTGCCTATATACTTCGTAAATAAGTTTTAATCAGCTTTAATTTTGAAAATGTTCTTTGTCAAGCTCTGCAAAGCGGGACAAGAAGTGTCAAAATAATTTCAATACTGTACAGATGTCAGGAAAACTTGTTAACAATGAGTAATGTTCAGTTATTAATGCGAGTGCGAGATCTTTAACTGATCTTAGTTCTGAAATTTAATTTTTTAAACAAATGCGCAAAGTTAATAAGTGAGTCGATAATTTTTCCGTAAAATCAGCGTGGAGCTTTGATTGACGTTTTTGTGCTTCTGCGTCTAATTTCATCGTCTAAAAGAGCTATCAAAACTTGTGGCTGAATCACTTTTTAAATTGCCACTGTATTTTCCAATTCCTCAAATCGTCACTCTAACTGATTAATGGCAATATCTAGGTATCCATAGTAAATATTAAGTTTGTATTTTTGTTGGTCCTCAGTCGTGTAATGACATCAGCCTAGTAAAGTTGTCCAAAATATCGTTTAGTTTTCTTCACTCATTTATCCATAATTTCACTTCTACTTTCCAGACTGGATATCCTATTGCATCATTTTTCAAATCGTCATAGTGATTCTGAACCGTCTTCAATTCTTCCTAAGCTCCATTGAATTCTCCAATAAATTCTGTACCGTTAGCAAATCCAAATAAGGACTATCCAACTAAGGAATGTTACAGGGGAAAAAATTCAAAATTTTCCATTTCTTTTTTCAAGTTACAGGCTTTAAACATTTCACACATTTTGTTAGAAAATGTAATTTTTGTTAAAGCTAGCAAAATATTAAAATGTCATACAGGTTTTGAGGAATCGTTCCGTGATGACCATCTTGGCAGTCGAAATCGTTTTAATGTAAGATTATTTTGCTTTTTATCTGAATCCATTGCGTTTGATAATATGTACCACTGATATACCACATATGACCAAAGAAAACATAATTTCCTTCTAGTAAACAGTAAAATGTGTGAACCATTTATTTTAATCGGTTTGCCGGATTAATTTTTCTCGGTGGTTACGTGTCGTAAAACTTGACGGAAGTGGTCAACTTGATACGTCTTGCATTGTGTCCATTATAATAAACTAGTGATACTACAACACGTAAATTCTCGCATTATTTTTATGTTTGCAATTTTCGATAATTCAGAGTTCAACAAAAATGAAAGCCATGCCATTCTTTTAAGCTATCTTATCCATGCTATTCTTTTAAGCTATCCGTGAAAAAATGTAAAGAAAAAAAATGGAGCGTTTTTTGAGAAAAAAATGTTAAATGTTTTTAGTTGCCTACATTTCCACGCAAAATTACACGAAAAAAACTCCTATTTTCGAAAAATTAATACATTATCTTATTTCAAGGTCTGTCTAAAGAACAGATTTCATTGGGGAAAAAATCTTATCTTCAATATTATAGTTTTCGGAAGACGCCCAAAAAATTTCACGATTGCAAATAAAAAAAATGGGATTTCAACGAACATAAGATCTGCACTGAAGCCGGTCTTAAGCGTCCTTTACTTTATTCGTGGACAAAATTTAAAGCTAAATGCACCGAAAAATATTTGTAGGAAAATTCAATAGATCGCAGCACTATCACAAGGGAATTTACTTCACCGATAACGTCTGAACC
>BOPP01000470.1:124486-167833 GCA_017312745.1 Gryllus bimaculatus
CGCCGGGGCTGGCCGCACGCCGCCTGGCCTGGTCGTGCCCCCGTGCCGACAGAGGGCCCACAACAATCAAGTGGGTGACGCAACGGCGAAGAAGAGTAAGGGGGGCGAGGTGTTTTCGTAAATTTCACTTTACGACGCTCCTATTCGTCCGATTTGCATGTGTGTCACGGCGTTGGATTCAGGAAGCATGTCGCCATCTCGCTATAAGCCCACATTTTAAATTTTTTCTCGAAAGTTGGATAACTAATTTCAAATTCGAGATTTTGCTATGTTTTTGTAAAAAGGGCTTCGTAGCGTAAATTCTATTTCAAAAAGACGTCAAATGCCGTTTACAGATCGAAAATCGGACCATTGGTTCAGACGTTATCGGTAAAGTAAATTTGACTTATTTTGGTGCTGCCACGTGGTGGCCACAAATTGTACTAGTGTCGGGACATTTAGCCTTAATCAAAAAATTAGGAGCTATTTTTGAGAAAAGTTTGAAAATGTTTTTGACGCTCATGTAAAGTATCCTTAAAATCAAAATATCAGGTTGAAACTTCCAAAGCTTCGAGATCGTTCAGATCGATAGTGGAATATAAATTCGAGAAAAAATCGACTGATCGGTTCAAGCACTAGCGCTTACTACAGATGGACAGACAGACGTTTTGCCGTAATCGATTTTTCGAAATCAAGGGCCCACAGAACATGGAATCTATGTTACCACGTGTTAAAAGATTTTTTTTATATTTATCAACACATCAACAGGATTATCCACTGTCGTTACAAGGACCCGGCCAGCAGACCCTTGGGACCCCTGGGTCCTGTCAGTCCCTATGGAAGCTAGGACGCTGACTACCAGCAATGAATTGCTCCATCGTAATTTAGAAATTGGGTGTAGATCTGCTTCTGCGAGCATAACGAGCGAGTTCAGTAGATCGCCTCGGGTCGTGATCCCTAACGTCTTGAGGACACTGACTATGAATTTTGGCCTAGTCCCAGATGTTCCAACTACTAATGGCAGTATTTTGGCGTTTGACACTCCATGAAGTTGGACTGCCCGGGGAATGACTTATTGGTATTTTCCCTCATTTTCCTCCCCTGCTTTCAGAATGCTAGGCGCATTGCGGAGTCACGCCGACCACGTAGACCCCTTCCCGCCTTTTTATTACCACGTCAGGTTTGAGTCTAACCCCTTCGTCAACACAGACAGTGGCTTCCGTGGACACCACAGTGTCCGATTTTTTGAGGATCGTTGCCTCTATAAAGTTTTTGATCTCGTCATGGCACTGTTTTCTTGCTGGCTTAGTAAAAGTGTATTGACTCAGAATGTAATTCATTGATTTTATCTATGTATTACCCTTCCTGCAATATCATTCTCTCTGGGCCTTCCCCTACTAAGAGTAGATTTATTGCCAGTGCTATTTGATCTCAATTTGCCATGATTGCTCATATTGCAGTGATAGAAAGACCAGGTTTCAGAAGATTATAGTCTTTCAAACAGGCATTTCCAATCGGATCGTTCATTTGCATCTTAACTGCTCTCCCTTGGGATCCCAGATTCTCCAGGAAGGCTACCTGGTCATCAGCGCATTTCTTCTTATAAGCCCTTATATCTTGTTCAGTATAGGGCCAGCTAAGCCTCAGTACTTTGGCAGTCTTTAATATCCGTTGGTGGAAAGTCGGACAGTAGTTCAGCCATCTTGAAATAGGATCTGCAGATTTTTCTAATCGTAAGCCTAGTTTCGGCGATACCGTAGGAACGTGCTGGAAGAGCCACAGTAATTCCAGTCCTTCTTTTCTTGTGGCCAAGTAGAATATGCCATCTACAGTAATCATATGCAGATGTTAGAATAATTTGACTGCCACTGATTTGACAGTCCGCTTCCATGAGCATCGACATATATGGCATTAATGAAACCAGTTGGTAGAGGTAATGTGGTATTATGTAGGTAAGCACTAATGCCAACTTCTGCATGCGCTTTAAATGCACTTTCTGAAACTTCACTGCTTCTATCAAATCAGATATGGATGCCTTAGACGGGAAGGCGTTCCAAATAGAGTAGTTCACTCCCAGGTACGGTAATTAATGATCATTACTGACCAGAGGAAACCTTTCTAGACCTAGGAGTCCTGAACGAACCAGGATCGTTCAAAGGCTGTAATTTCAAATGATCACTTGACGACAGACAATGTCATTCCGAGGGCGCCAAGATATTTCACCACAATATCAACCAGTTCTTCACTCCAGGAGCAATTATTACTAACAGCATTAGATCGTCAGAAAATGGTAACACAGACACACTCCTTTCCAATGGCATGTATCCTGACTTTTTTTCGAATTTCTGACGCAGGCACTTCATAATGAGATTAAATGGGAGTGGGTACAAGAGGTTCCCCTGTTTAACTCCTCTACTAATTGGCGCCTCAAAGCCTTTCGAGGGGTGCTGAATGACGGTGGAAACGTCAGTGTAAAAGTCCATTACCAATTTGGTTTTCTTTTCTGGGAAGATCCCACAGAATAGCCTCGTAAGGAATTGTGTCGAATGCTTTGGATATACGAGTATCTAGCACACAACCGACTCCACCCCCTGCTTTTCTCATGTCTCAGACTGCTTTGTGAACAATTTGAACGTTAGCGAAACTGCCAGGTTCAAGAATAACCCTTTTTAGGCGTGGGATGAATTTCACTATGAATCGTATGCCTTTGTCCATACTCCAAAAGAATCTGCACAGCAGAAAACCAAACATGATAGGGCGATGGCTAGTGACAAACTTAGTGTCCTTATGCTCTTTTGGAATAAGGATCTAGGTCCATTTATAGTGTGACATTTTATCATCCTCTCTTAATTCGGAAAGCCGAATCGGAGAAGGCCCTACTAACCTACCCTATTGACATTTTTTTACACTCACATTGTACATTGTACTTGAAATATTAAAGATCTTGCCGTACGGTCGGTCCCTCTTATGCATGGTTAAGATTTTTCACCCTGGTGTGGTAACCTCAAATAACCATAGTATGTTCCTTTTCCCTTTACCACCAAATTCTTAAATTAAATTAATTTTGTACAATACACCCACTACCAAAATGACACATACAATATCACCAATATAGCTACAAACATTACATCAATAAACATTCAAAATCAGATACAGTTCTATACACACAAACTGACACACTGAATTACAAAACCCTATACAGTGATAAATGCTAAAAAAAACAACAATAAACTAACTTTTACCGTTTTACATTTAAAAACAGATGCAGAGATACGCTTAAAGTGAAACAAAGAACCAATTTTTACATCTCTCTCTTGAAGGTTTGTACAAAATTTTCTTCTTGCTGAGTGAATATAAATGAATACAAAAGTTCATGATACTTGCTGGAAACTATTCTTTCCTAGGTTTCTTGGGAAACGTTTACTCAATCTTTACACACACAACAAACATCACATTCACTTATACATCATTCTTCTTGTACTCTTTGTTTTGCACTGTGTTCCAGTGTTCTCAGCGCACACGTATCGGCATTGCCGGGTGCAGTGTGCCCCTCTGCAACTTCCGACACTGTCTGGCGCTCATTTTCAAACACCCTACTGAGAATGTCAGCCTTTACGTTCAATATCCCGTTCCTATGGCTTATGACAATGTTGTAATGCTGAATCGCCAGAGACCACCTAAGCAATCTGGGATAATTCCCAGCATTCTGTTGTAACCAGACTAACGGGTTATGATCCGTTTCTATCTTTAGCAAAACATTAACGTCTAATAGTCAGCAACTTCTAAAACAAATTAAAGAGCAACTCTTTCTCCGTGGTGCTCCATTTTAATTCCGTCTGAGAATTTTTTACTGAGAAAAAGAATCGGATTTCATTCCCCTCTGATCTGTGATAAAAATGGTGCTCCCTAAGTGCTGCATCACAATTGAGTAAGAATGGCTTACTAAAATTTTCAGGTGAATGGTGTGACTGCCCTGAACAGTGCGTCGCGGAAGCTTGTATAAACGAGTTCTCAGACTTTTCCGACCACCGATTTTGCTTGCCTATTTGTTCCCTCATAGATCAGTGAGTGCAGCTGAATTTTCTGAGAAATTTTGATGAACCGTTTATAATACGATAATCAGACATATAAATTTACGGATTTCTTTTTCGTCGTAGGACCGTGGATTCTTTTTAATACTTGAAACTTGGCTTCATTTGGTCTCATCAGACGATTGCCAATCTCGTATCTAAGAACGTAAAACGTTTCCTGGCGAACTTACATTTCGCTGGTTGTACGCGTAATTGGCCTCACGTACTTTTGAATACGAATTCTGAGAATGTTTGCAGTGATTCATCCAGTTGTCTAAGATTGCTCTATGTTCGTCCATATTATGGGACGGCGACTCCGCGCAATCCTTCAGTAGTGGCTCCATAAGCTTACTGCAAACATATGGTGCATATTTTTTGCCGAAAGGCATCCTAAGGGGTTATAAGACCGATTTTATCGTAAACGGTGGCATACCGTTGAGCTCGCTCGCCTCATTTGGATCCTGCAAACACTTTAACATACGTCAGTTGTGGTTATGATTTTGGCCCTCGCAATGTTTCAATTCGCCTCGGCTAAACTCGGAAGGGAAATATTCAGTAGCGAATACTGATATTAACTTGCGGTAAGTAATCATGGCGTGGGCTTTTTTCGGGTGGCTTCCACCAAAATCATGGGGGAAAATGTGAAATCAGAATGAAGGCTGATAATACATCCTTAGCATTTTCGTGATTTCATCTGGGATTTTTAAGTTTGCGAATGAACGTGCGATACGGAGCGCTCCTCACCCTTGCATTTCGTCAGCAACTCGATGCCATCTGCGTTTTTAGTGAGGCCTGGCTATCAAGAAAAGAGTCTCTAACTCTTACAGCTTTCTCAGCTTTATTCCTTCCGGTTCCATTTTGTGTGCGAGCATTGCTTCTACATAAATTCCTCCGGTTCTAGTTTAAGGCGTATTATCTCTATCGTCTCCATAATTTACCTATTTGTTGTTGATTGACAATAAAGTTAACGTACTCTGTCTTGTCGTTGCTTTGATCATATTGACATGATATACCTGCATGTAATTTTGTTGGGCATTTTGAATGACGTAATCGTGTCAGACACCTTCTCTACAATCTCTCGGTCCTATCCATTGCACAGAAATTTACGACCTTGTTCGGACACTAATATCTTATCTCCTAGTTTTAAAAGTAGTATCACCGTTTCTATCATACAGGTTTTTCTGCTTCCCTGAAGTGGCGATAGTTTTTCATGAGCTGAGTCCTCTAATTACTTTACTCTCTTGCAAGACGAAATATATACTCCGTTACTTCGTACTTTCGGCTCTATTCAGAGATATACTCTTAAAGCAACATAATAGAAGTTCTTAAATTTCTACCCATACTAATCTGCGGGCGAGATCGCAAAACTTTCATGAAAACTTGTTCTTAAAGCGAACAGTATGGCCGGAATCTGTTTTTCCCAGTCGTTCCCACTTCACAAGACCAGAACTTTAAACGCCTATTTTATTGTACTATGTATAGCTCAACCGGATTCTTCTGCGGATGATAAACTGAACTATTGGATCAATTTAAAATTCGAATCTTATTTGCGAATTCTGCATCAGCGGCTTCTGAAGCACGGAGCCTTGATCCGTTTGAATTTCCGTGGGAAACGGTTTCTGGCTGAACACACTGTAAAAGCGATCATGACAGTAGTAGTTTGAAGATATGGAATCGGTATTGCTTCGGGGTTACCTCGAGCACAAATAGCAGTAAGTACGTGGACATTTCGTACTGGCTTCTCTGAACGGGCCTATCGTATCTAAATTCAATCGCGAAAAGACTCTCTTTTATAGTGGGGACCAAACTAAGGGTGCCTTCTTCCGATACCATATGACCTACGCGTTGGCAGAATGTCGCTGAACGCACAAATTGCTCCATCTCTTTAAAAATAATTTGGCCAGAAGAAGTGCTTTCGACAAATTGTTCTTCGACTTAGCTATTCTAGATGAGCACTGACCACTTCATGACAAATCTTTAAATATAGGCCGCACGAAATTACCGGGCAAACTAACATTTCTAAATGTCGCCTTTTTGCTCTCGTTTTTAATAATAAGGAATTCCAAACAAAATATGATCTTTTCTGATTCTGCTTTTACATCCCTTATTATTTTTCAAGCAAATATTTACACCCTCATCTCCCTTTTGCGCGCGGCTGGAATTGTTCCGTATTTTACTTTCACATTTAGCGTCGTACAGCAATTCTATTCTTCTCTGTCTGCTAATAGAAGAATTTTCGGGAATTCTCGACGGTCATGCTGTATTGCTCGGCTTTGCTGTGAGGTCGCCTTCCGCCTCCGGCAATCCTACCTGCGGGTCCCCCGCATCCTCTGCTTTTGTCCTACTTTCCGTCGCAGCCTTCCTGCGCGTCGTAACCATGTTTACTGTTTAATGAAGTCGTAGGCTTCCGCGACCAGAGTCATGTGTCTCACATGTTTACTGTTTGTTCTTCTACTAAGCCCTGTTTAATATCTTGCAGAATTGATACGTTCTGTTACTCAAAAGATAATAATTAAGTTCGTTTTCCTTCGGCACTATAGCGGCCCTAGTGATTACACTACCTAATTCTGAATTTAGGCGAATTTCCGCCACCGGCAAATTAATGGCAGCTGAATGAAGCGGCTGTTTGATCCAGACCGATTCGCCCGTATAATCTCGATCTGTGACAAGATTCGCGGATACAAGATCAAATGACGCGCCCGTGTCTCTCAAGATCTCAGTTGGCTGTTCATTCACAGTCCCTGCCACAATGTGCTGCCTCAAGAATTCCCTTGCCTCGGGTTCACACACGTGATTTATTTGATTGCCCTGTTACCGCGGACAGTTCTTAATTAAGTGCGTTGTCGTCTGACATTCATAACACTTGCGGACATAAGGTGCTTCGGATTTTTTCTTTGCGCCATGTTTTTCTACCCCATTCGTACTTCCTGCCGGCTTGGGTGCCACGTGAGGATCAACAGGTGCCCTGTTGTTTCCGTGTTCTTTCCGGAATGTTCTTTCCGGCCGGAAAGATGGTAACTGTGGCTTCTTCCGCCAGGCGGAAACGCGTCGGCGGACACTGCGGGTGACGCAGTTCCGTCAGCCTGCCCAGAAGGTATATAAGCGGATCCCGACCTAGCTCCATCTTTTGTTTTCATCTGATTCTTGGGCGCGTCGGTAAGGCGTCGTGTGGGTTGTGCGCGGCGTTGCATTGTAATGCATAGGCGACCGAGGCGGGGAACCGAAGCCGGCGTGCTACGTGGTGATGGTAGGTGCGGCATACTCGCTGGTATGCTCGCGTAAGGTACTGGTGCATCACACCGAACATGGTAATTAATTATCGGACCAGCGGTGGTGGTAACCAGGGAAAGTTCCTTCTTGTAACGGTCAATTTATTTGTAAATATTATATATAGTATTATGGTGTCGGAGTATTTTATTTCTAATAAATACTAAATATTTACAAGCCGTTCACGTCTGTAATTTATTGCCCCGGCAAGACGCTACACCCCGTGCCAGGCTCGAACCAGCCCTCTGAAACGCTGAGTCCGAACCCGACATTTAACCATTTTGGCGACTCGGGTTATAGAGAGAATTGGCACATCAATAATAATCATAAGCGCCGAAATACAATAATTCATTTGATGGTTCATACTTTTCACAAATCCCATAAGAGATGTAAAAAATTGTTAAAAAGTGAAAATTCGAAAATCACATACACACACTTCCAGTTTTTTTATCGTGATTAACAGAATTCGCGATTGGAATTCAATATTCCAATTCAATATTCAAATAGTTTTCAATACGTTTTCTGGAATTTTCAATTATTTCCTGAGGCAACACAGAATAATAGTTCCGGGCCAAGACTCGAACCAGCGAACTTGCCCTCCGAAGAGCTTACACCTTACATTTCTGCAGCATTAACGGCTGTACTATCTATAATAGAAATTCCCATGTTTATTAGATATTTGTATATTTTAACCCTTTGATATACATACTGCTACTACGATTAATGGGTTTTAATTGGTGGTAATTGAAAACAGATGAACTAGATCGATAAATAGGTCGTTTTACTATTCTATGTAAAATTCTGCTACAAATTTGCCAAAAGTTGCATTGTGCAATGATTCTAATTTTCAATTTTCTATTACTACCACAATAGCAAAAAACACTAAATCTTCTCTTGAAAAATGACTTAAAAAAGTGACATGACCGTCGGAAAAAAAATTTGGAGCCGTTTTTAAGCAAATGGCGCTTAAGCGCTTCTGTAAATTCAAAATTTGAAGCCCCCTTTTGACAAACAATTTTTAAGTTTTCCAAAAACTTCATTTGAAGTCATTTGAAGCACTTTCTCTCACAAATACAATAGTGTTTGCAAATTGGTGGAAATTTTCATGTTAACGGAGTAAGAGATATTTCAAAAAATTACATTTGTGTAATTTTTGAAAAAGCAAATGAATACAGCAAAATTAATTCTGTCACCTTAAACAGTGCAATTAGCTCTATTCGTTAGAAACGTATGAAGAAAAAATTTGAAGCCGTTTTTGAGAAAAACTTGTTTTTATAATTTTTGAAAATTGCACAAATTGCATGCAAAATTGCGCGAAAACTACAAAAAAAATTTAAAAACTTGTATCTTAATGCAAGAATAAATTATCGACAACAAATTTCACTTCAAGGAAATATATATACTCTCTATACTTAATCTCTATATTTAATTTTGTAGTTGTAGGAAGAACCCGAAAACAATTCAAACTTTTGAAATTTTCGAAGAAACAGTCTTCACCGTGAAAATCGGACCTATGCCAGTTTATAAGTGATTTTAGTCTATTATTACAAGAAATTTAAAGAAAAAATTTAGAGCCATTTTTGAGAAAATTTTGAAAATGTCCCAGGAGCTTCATGTAAAGTACCCCCAAAAGCTAATGAATGGTTTTCAAATTCGCAGGGCATCGACTCAGGGCAAATGGATAGAGGTTTCTTCAATTTGAAAAAATCTTACGCATGGTTTAGGCGCTAGTGTGGTTCACATACACCAGACAGACGGACGGACGGACGGGCGTTTGAAAAAAACACTTTTTCGGAATCAGGGGACCCCAAAAAGTGTATTTCCGTTGAAATATCAAAATCGACTTTTCGCAGCATTGCATAACTTTCCCTTACAGTATTACTCTCTCTCTCTCTGTCTCTCTCTCTCTCTCTCTCTCTCTCTCTCTATATATATATATATATATATATATATATATATATATATATATATATATACGTGTGTATACGGAAATGTAAAAATAAAATGCATTACAAAGCATAGTTTTTATCAATCAAAATTTTGAACATAATACTATGTTATTTCAAAACACTGGCCATAACCGTTACACAACGCTAATGTGCGTGGAGTTAATTGTTAACTTCAGAAAATATCTCCATTTATTTATCATTTCCCTTACGAATGAACCCGCCCCTCTTGCATTTCCCCTCTTTCGCAGTGCCGTGTCTCGCTGCGCCGTGGTCATTAGCCCTGATTCTTTCACCGTGTCGCATTAGATCGGATTGTAAAGAAGCGAGACGTGGCGTGGGTTGAAAGTGTGAATCTCCCTCGAAGGCCGTAGGTACGGGTACTACCTATTACTGCCCGTAGATGATTGCGGCAATATGGAGACACATTGGAAGTGGGAAGACGTGTTGGCACCGGGCTGTGGCGTGTGTCTACCAAAGTTCAGGACCTAGGCTAAGAAGACACCATTCCTCAAATCGGTCCAGTGGAAATGTGCCACCAACTTTCCCGGTTGGTCGAGTACTGTTAGGAACGGCTTAAGGGACCCGGTCCCGCAGGGCAGCGGTTAAGGAGGGATTCTCCGAGGACCATATGACTCGAGGTTGGCTTTTGCCGAGGACAACGTTCATCGTGACTGAAAAAACGTCAAATTTTCCGTTTTTTGCTGATTGTACAGTGTTATTCTGGAAAATATATGCTATCTTGATTTCTGAAACACACATGATCATCTTGAAAGTGGTGAAAAAATAAACTTAGAGCAATTCCTCATCTTTGCAAGGCTGTAACTAGAGACTAGGGAATTCTGGAGCAACAAATGAAAATGGGGCCCCTAACTCTTTATTGTTTCTTTTATCTTTTTCTAGTTTTGATTGATCTATTTCTTAATAATTCAAGTACCCTAATCGAAAGAAATATTTTTCCATAAATATTTCATTGACTTGTGCTCTTTCTATAAATAACTCTATTAATTAGTTGAAATTGTGAGAGAAAAATAGCATTTATAAGGCTGTGAAACACATTACATGATTTCTTATTAACTGAAGTTCTCAGGAAATATATTACATTTTATGAAAGTTTCAAAAACGATTGCAAAAACCTAATAGCTAGTGCAAGCAATTCACTGTTACACTGTTCTTTTCATTCTTTCTCCTTAAAAAGCTTGTTTATTATTAGACTAATTTATCATTAGAATATGGAATGTTGAAAGTTAGGGCTAGTACATGGAGTTACCATGTTTGTGTTATATTACGTGTTATTTTGTTTTATTTATTTGTTTATTTAAAATTCCTTCTTTCCTCTTCCTCCATTTTCATTGGATTGTCTATGGAACCTAACAATTTCCAAATTAAAACTGAACTGCCTTAAGGTCAGAATTTTTAATAGAACATGGTTCAGTTATCGTTTTCATTTAATATTTTCTGATGGAAAGAAGAAATATGAAATTGTTCATTCATTGTATCATACCACATTCGTTTTTTTCATAATTTGTTATATCTACACATTAATTTGGAAGAGGTCTTACTTTTATTTGGTGCTATAATTATTTATTTGTGTTAATTTATTCTCATATATATTTGTTTTTATTACTTTTGTCTATGTGTTAGTGAATATATTACAACCTTTAATTTTCTCTCAATATAGTAATGCTATCTGAGGATAAGAATGCCTGAAATGTCATCTTGTTTGAAGATATAATAAATTTGTAAAATTTAACATGAAGAAGTGGTACTAATATTAAAGAAAAAATGTCATTAATGTGGGAACATTAGTTAAAGCTGTGAAGACCAGCAGAATATTTACTAGTTTTACCTATACATCTTCAGTAGTTACCTACCTTTCAGTATAGTTATGTGCAACTATTTAAATGTAATTCTGGCCATGAAAATTGACTTCAATGATGTATTTACTGAACTTAATGATTCTGATATGAATATATACTTAATATTATTTTTAATACAAAGTCTCCTGGGAGGGATCATAACAAGGTCCCTTTGTTCTGCTTACAGAAGCTATAAGCTGTTCTTGTCACTTAAGCATTCTTAACCATAAGCATAACGACCCTTATGTATAAATGTTTAAACACATGAAATTTGACTAACTTTGAGGTGCTAAAATCTTGCCACCAAGATTTGCTCATCAATGGATTCTCAAGAAGTATTTAGGAACATGTTGAAAATGTTAAATATGTTTGAATATCTAAATTTTATTTTTAACTGAATATTGGTAAGTTCAATTTATTTTTTTCTCTCAAAAGATGGTCGAAAGGATCAATCCTTTTAGCCTGGCCAATCTTTTTAGGATAATGTTGATATTTCTGTATTTATCAAGAAAGTGTATGAGTCTGGTTCAGAATCAAGAAGGAAAACAACAAGCAGAAAATACAGGAAGCACAAATGACATACCTAAGGCACCTCTTAGGAGTCAAGAGAAAAGACATGTTGAAAAACAAGGACATCAGAAGAAAACTAAAAACTAAAAATCTAAAAGAAAAGGTTAAAGAATCACAAAAGAGATAGAAAGAACACATTCGCAGGATGGAGAGTAACACACTACCAAAACTCATCTGGAAATATAAACCAATTGGAAATAGAGACATTGAAAGACAGGTAAAGAGATGGAAAAATCAGGAGATGGAAAAAACAAAATTAATCTACTAGGCCTACTAAATCAGCACAAACAAGATCAGAATCATACTTACATGCCTGCAGTTCACGATGTGTTTGAGTCTCTCTTCAGTTTGAATATCTGTCAAGATAATATTTGTATTTTCTGTTATTTAAACCAAAGCTTTTAATTTCATTATTTTTATCTGCAATATTCTTGTTTAAAATGACCTCTAAATTTAGGGAAGACATTATAAGAATTTGAATTCATTTCTTCATCAACATTTTGCCATCATTGCTTCCAGTAATAAGAGCTCTGCATAAGTCACTTTAGTAACATTTATTAACTTTATGTTATCAAAGATAAGAACAGCATCCCCCCTTCCCATATAATTAACATTTCACATTCACTTTTATGCAGCAGAAAAGAAACTGGATAGCAGACAGCTGAAGGTACAGACGCTTGCAAAAATTCAATATTGTACTTCCAAATAATTTCTAGGAAGCTAGCTGGAGACCCTTAAATTCATTGTTGTTAAAACTTTGAGGCACTCACCCATCAACCAACAGTGGGTTACACAATTGCAAAATGGCAATTGCAAAAGTATCAAATGAACACACAAAGTTAGTACTCAATTCATTCAAAGATGAACTATAAAGATTGGAGTAGTATGTGAAAGTTAGAGTTCCTACCATTTGTATCACAGAAGTTTTCATGTATTTATATATACAATTCCATTGTCAAACAGTTTTAATGTTGACTATATCACCTCACCAGCTTTGAAAGTAGGAATATGAATTAACCTGAGGAATGTGATGGTATCTCCTGTAACTGTACTGAGTTAGTAAGCAATTTGCCATGTGGCAAAAATCTAAATTTTGTTGGTAGAAAGGTACTTTCTTAAGTAGGTATGAGAATTAACGATCTCCATATCCTTGAGCTAAAAATTGAGGTTTTGACTTGGGAAAGCTAGTAACTGCCAAAAAAATTTCCAGGGTAAGCAATATAAATTTATGAATACTTTCTTGCCATCATTATCAGAGAAACTTCTTGGAATGGAAGGAATTTACTTATGTTTTGTGTTATGTGTGAAATTTGAAAATGTCTGGCACAGATTTGCCAGACATGTACAAGTCATTTTATGAAAATACCACTTGATATTCCTTCTTGGACACACTAAGAATTATTGTTATTTAAACATTATGCAGAAATGTTTTGATAAAATGGCTGATGCTTTGCATCAAGGGGGACTCACATAGATAAGTGGTGTACTGGTGTCAAAGTGGCTTCTTATTATCAGAGATGACTAGTCATCTTCCAAGGTGTTGCAAAGACTGGAAGTTAGTAATTCATTGACATTCTCATCTGTTAGCTAAATTCTGATCAGTAGGCCTTATTTAAAGCATTAGAGAATAATAAACTAATGAATAAATGTAGTAAGATTACATTGTAAAGTGTAATCATCATCAAGTAAAAAGTGATTACATATTTAAAAACTATACAATATTACAGCATTAAATATAAGTCTTATTCACATAAACAAACCAAGTATATATCTAAGTAGTCTATGTACATTATAAACTATATAATTTTAAAATTTTATTGTACAAAACATAGGAAAAATAATAAAGTAACTACTTCAAGTAGGCTATTTAACTCGTTTCTTTTTCATCATTTCATAATGAAAATTTATAATTAAATATCTATCACAAATTAGTTTTAGTGGATAATAAAATACCTACATAAACATATGTATTTACTTTTTACCTTTTTACTTTTAGATTTTCTGCTTTTGGGTTCCTAAAAATAGTATAAAACTGGCACAAGGCATTATAGAGTCTGAAGTTCCACTAGTCAAAGGACTTTTTAAGCTTTCATTGTGAAGTTTTGGGAATAAAAATGCTTTTAACTTCATCTATTACTATTATATCAGGCAAATTGGCAAAGATTTTAAATCATCTACGTAGTTTAGTTTCTTGGTAGGTACTTTTGATACCAATCATTGTTATATTGGAGACAACTATGAATATCCCTTTAATTAGGATCCTGTGTTTTAATGCAAGGTTTTGTTAAAGGATAAACCATTTTATTTGGGTCATTCAAAAATTTATGAAAAACATGATCTACGGATTGCATTGTGTTGCCATTAGTAGTGCTAGTCAGTTTGGTGAATTCCACTCGTGGATATGACAATTTTAATTTCTCGTATCTGCTATATAGAAAGAGAATGTTAAGTAATGCTACAGGAAATAGTACCAATATTTTGAAATAAGAACACATACTGTAAGTTCCTGTTGGTGAAAAACTGGACTTTTCTTACTTCTGATCATAAGGTAATAGCCTAAATTACACGAATAAATAGAATAGTCAAAATCAAAGTTTTGTGAGTCCTTGATACAGAAAAAGTTATTTTCCTCTAGATGTTTACTGTCTGTCCATTTTCCTGATCAATATGGGTGATGTCACAGTCGCTCTAATTTGAAACAGATCTTTATATTATTCTTGAATCTTACTTTTTTAAATTATAGACAACCATGTTTAAAAGTTATATTTATTTTACATTGTTACATATCTGTTACTTGTAGGACATTTCAGAATTCATTTGTTTCCATCTTCAGGAACTGTAACAGGAAGGTAAGTATAGAACATATCTATACTAAATTTTATATATAATAGTAAGATAATTTCTTACTCCTTTGATTCAATTTCTGTTTGTATATCAATTTCCAAAGAACAAAGTGCAAGGTAAAAGGATAAAGCAATAAAGTAAACTAATGAAAGCTTATTTTCATTAAAATGATTGAAACCAATTATGAATTTAGGCAACAAAAAAATGTGTTAACTGTCACATTCACCATAAACTTAGATTTCATAAAAAGAGCCACATCAAAGAGATTAACCCCACCAGATAATAGCAACAATGAGCCCAAAGAACTTTCTGAGAATATAGTTTTGCCAAATGTTTCTTAAATAATAAACAAATTTTAAAAAATGTTACTTCAATGCAATCAAAATACAAGTATTAGAAACATTTTTCTCAATAAATTGAACTCAATTAAGAATGCAAAAAGTACTTTAAAATATGAAGATAATGAAAATATAGTATTTAAAATTTACTGCAGGGATTGTAAATTAGCATATGTAGTGCACACCAAATGAAAATGAAAAAACAGAATGAAGGAACATATATGGTAGGCAAATTTACCAATCAAAGAGCAAAATTCACTATCTTGACATGGGTTAGATTTATTTCACAAAATAGATTTTAAATGTGAAAAGATATAAATAAGTTTTGTTAAAAAAAATAGTGACTGTTCTTTATCTGCCTCTAATTTTTCTATGACTAATTGTTTTTTCCAATGATTACTTTGTTGAACTCGTAACACCTCTCTCCTCCCTTTTAGTTTCTGCATCTGTCTTCACTCACTACTGGTATTTCAGCATGGATGCTTGCTATTTGTACCCTTGCCTAAATGGCATAAAATTTCCTCATTTATGGCTGAAATGCACCATATACACATCTAACATGTTTCATTAAAAAACAATTATATTAAATTTAAGTATTTCATTCATTTTCCAGATGAGTTTCTCTGCTTTTATTTAGTTACTTTATTACATTTTTTTATTGTGTACTTCATTATTTGGAAATTGATATTGTAACAGAAATTGTATCAAAAGAGACAAATTATTTTATTACTATGCCTATATATAAAATTTAATAAAAATACGTATTCCTTACATTTTCTGAATATGGACAGAAATGATTTCTAAAACATTGAACATGTAACACATATGTAACAATGTGAAATAAATATAACTTTTAAATGCCATTGTTTACATAATGAATATTTAAAAACAAAATGTGCATTTCAATGTATAACTTTAAAAAGAAAAATAGAATAATAATCTACAAATTAAAATGGCTGGCTAATGGCTAAGAGCGAAGTCGCTCGCCATTCACCATGGAGGTTAGGGTTCGATTCCCGGACAATATCATGTCGGTGAAATTTATTGTGAAATTTATTTTAACAAAACGAGTTTGGCTGCTTCACAAGGACTAACTCAACCCCTGTGAAGTGTCCAAATCCTACCCCTATCCTACTGCCTTCCCAATTCTGGCCGCTGGGTGGTGACGCTGGGATTTGTCTAACAAATTTGATTCACAATCGTAACTTTTGTTCTTGTAAGAATACTTTATTATTGAAGAAAATCTTCAAATTTGACTTTTTATAGTATATTAAGAATTAATACCGGTTTTATTTAAATTTGTCTATTCAAGATAACAGTTATGATTAATCATTTTTTGAAAATATTTTTTCGTATGTGCACTTCATAGTTATTTTTCCTGATATTTTAAATGTACGTAATATCCGATTCTTATTTTTTCTGAGTATTTATTACATATTAAATTAAAAATATGTAAATTTCATAATTATTATAATTTTGTACCGTTTAATACTTTGTGTACCAAAGATTTAAATACAATATTTTTTCCGTTTTCGTTATTACACATTTAATATCGGAAAGGAACCATGACGAACGGTATTTTGCAAATACCAGTTCCACGTTTTATTACCAGAACATCACCATTAAATTTTTAATAGATGACTCGCCAAAGTCCTCGGCAAACGTGCTTGAAGTTAATTCCCGCATAAATCTTCCTCGAAGATTTTTATAATTCTTTCGAGTTATCCCGACGCATTGCGATGACAATTTTTGTACTCAAGAATATTGACATCTCTTAAATGGTCTTTTCTCGTCAGTCTGATACAACACTGTTTGCGAAGGCCATAAAATGCGGAATTGTGAACTTGGCCGAAAAAGTATAGCGTCGAATTCATTTGTTCCCGATGTATTTCATAGCTCTTTCGGCAGTCAACATTTCCTTGTGAAAGTATCACTTATTTTGATTTCGTCATCTCTATAAAAGTTACAAACATATTTTGGAACACTGAACAAAATAACTCACTATCAGAATGGTACTCACGTATTTTATGTTTTTATTTTTGTTCTTTTGATAAGATAATAAATTGACAAAACAATGAATTATTGTACTACATGGGAGATGTAAAACTGATGTACTTTAAATCACTTGTAGTCATGTGTATCTTAATAACAAAGACTTCCGTAAGAAAATATGGTTCAAGTTGCTTTTTAGTGTATACGTATGGATGTACCAAAAATATTAAATTTTGAAAGCACAGACTTAAAACATGGAAATTTCCAACCCCAAAATGCAGCAATTATGCAAGAGTCATAACGCCGAAACACCTGCATTAATATCTTAATAAAATGCTGAGACACAGAAAATGAAATCACGTATGAGTTCGCTATGTTCCCCTGGAGACATATGTTCCTTCTGGAAGCGGGTCCTCCCGACAGGCGTAGCGGCTGCAGCACAGTGCTTCTTCCTCTGTGGAGTGTCGGCGAGCGCTAGGCCATTGCATGCGACTCAGTCCATGGCGTCGCGACGGACGCCCGCTCTCTCAGGCGACGCGCGGGGCGTGAGGCCACGAGAGGCGTAGGGGCGTAGGCGGTGGAAGCGCAGGCTGGTAGGAAGTCCTACCGTGGCAACGCAGTGGACGCCCTCGCCTCACAAGCGGAAGGCAAGGAAGCAGATTCGCGCCTGGTACGCCCCTTGACAGGGATTCGAGGCGCTGCGACCTGTGCACGGATGGAAGTGTCATGGATGGGGATTTTCAACCATCTCGAATTATGTATCACTCGAGACTAGGCGTTATGCAAATTTTCTTTTTGCTTATTTTTTTGTTAGAGATCTAACAATAATGACTAAGTATACGTTCAAATCCATGTTTTGTGTTGTGTACTTTGTATTTTTCTCTGTACTATTCAGAACTATTCTGTATTATATAGACAGCCTATTTTCTTCAGTAATGCTTATAAATGACTGGGACTCGGATAGTTATACATTAAAAATGTAAAATGTTATTATTTTTATTTTTTGTGTAAAATTATGAGATTTAAAATAGGTTTATATGCATTAACAACGCAAAAAATATCTACTCTACAAAACCTCATATAAATGATGAAATTATCATAATTTGTTCTTTTCATCCGTTATATTTATCACTGAAGATCAAAGTAACATATAGTCTACCAAAACAATGCAAATTATGACAAAACTTATATGAATTGTATACTAGAACTGTTGCTGAAGGTTACTTAATTTTACCAATACAGTGAATAACAATCATTTTAAGGTTGATTGTTAGTGATTCCCGGCGCTTCAACCAAAGAGGTCATTAGTCCCGTAAGTATAGTGCATGTTTCCCCCCCCTCGGGAGGTGGCGATGATCTTCCCCCACTGGACGGCGATGATCTACCGTCGGCTAGCGGGGTTTCCCCTAACCAGGTATCTTCCACCTGCGGGACACCGCTCCAGCCGGGACAAGCTCCAAGATCCCGTCCGGGCGCCCGGCATGTGTGATAGTGAAGTGCATGTTAGTGTAAGTGTGTGTAAGGGGTGATGACAGGACTTGGAAGAGGAAAGAAAGATCGCGCGTGGCCCGTAACCCGTTTGTGAGGGCACTGCTCCGTCATCCGCCTGGTGTTGATCGGATAAACCACAGACCACTACAGATCAGAGCAGCTGGCCTCTAGAATTCTCCTCTAGATAGCGACTGGATTTTACCTAGCTGACAAGCTAGTGTCAAAGATCTTGCCACTGTCGGGACTCGAACCTAGGACCTCTCGGCCAGAGACCCTAGTGTCATCAGTTCATCTGAGCCACCTCTCCCGGTAATCATCATTTTAAGGTTTCAAAACAGACACGATTCTCTGTTGCTTGAAATTGATATGTACTGCGAAAAATTAACGTTCAGCTACCACAGATGTTATTGGTGCATATTTAAAGTTTGCTACTTCTTCCAGCGGCAATGTTTCTTCAATACCTGACAATTTGCTCTGCTTTTTATCGGACATGATATCGGCAATATGTTGTAATGTACGGTAACTGATTTTTTTCTAGTGCGTAGTTAAATTTTTCTACTACAACCTTTGCAATTTTTCTTGGCGCAGATTTAAGCTCTAGTAAGTCTTTCTATTAAATTTGTATTTGTGCCAAGTGGCATGTCAATTTTTTCTAGCGCTGTGATGGCTATGGAAATGCAGTTGAAATGTGTCTTAATATAAATCAAGTTCTCATTTATCCCATCTCTACATATAGCATTTTTCGCTTCAAGAATGCTTTCTGCTTCAGTTTCATTAAGTTCTTTCAATACATTCTCAATAATTTCAAAAAGTTTACGAGTTCGAGTTTTCAAGTTACGAGACTGACGATGCCTTTTCACGGCGTTCCATTTGATCTCATTTGGAAACCTGCCTTGTAAACACTTCTGGGTACATTTTCTCGACCAATCTTCTTTGCTGACGCTTGGTTGAGATTCAGAGACGAAAAATTATTGACCGTGGCACAAATTGCCTTATGTACAGCCGTCATTTTTTGAAGGAGTTTTTTTTCTAGGATTGTTGGTTTGTTTCGCGCACAATGTCTCAAAATCTAGAATACCTAAACCCCTTCATTCCTAAGAAGGTGTGACCGTGTCATTGAACTGTTGAGATATGTTCATGCGGTATTTGGTTAGAGTGACATTAAGCTACTGCAGTGAAATTCTTTTCCGATGAAGAACTCCAAATTCATAGACAGCCACAGGCATTACCAAGTGTTGGTTGCTGATATGATATTTACATTTAAAAGAATTTTTGCTTTCTGTTCTCTCTCTGTTATTTGTATTTATCCTTTTTTTTAATACAAAAGATGTGGGGGTTATTGCCCAAGACAAAATTTGTCTGTACAATATTTATAGAGGTACAAAGAAGGTAAAGTCTACAGATCAATTATTATTATTATTATTATTATTATTATTATTATTATTATTATTATTATTATTATTATTATTTCTATAATAATAATAATAATTATTATTATTGTGTTCGTAAGATTTAAAAGTTTGAGATTCAAGAGATGTTTCCTTCATATTTAACCCCAAAACCAGGGAAACCGTTAAAGCGGCAATTCTCGAGTATATCGTAATGAATTTACAATTTTAAATGAAAGGAATAAGACGATAAAAAGATATGAGATCAGAATGAATCCTAGAATCATTGCGTTAAACAAAAAATATAATACAGGTAAATAAAATAATCAGCTCCTTCTTCTTCTTTACAAAAGCTTTACCATGACTAAATGCCCTTAATGAAAGAGGTTTTACAACTAGATTTCCACTTGAAAGAGATAAATAGTAAGTTACTGCCTGTTGCCAGAGCGGTAAATATCCACACTTTCGGGCGTAAAACCCATTCTAGAGGTTGATTCAATTAGAGAGAGTCAGGGGCAGTTATCAGCCTAAATTAGCGTGTGTCATCAAAGGGTGTAGTGAGCTAGCTCATAGCCGAGGTTAATTACATGTGATTTGTCACCACCTCCCGTGGGATACCACGGATGATTCCTACCTCACTGATAATACAGCACCTCATTTATCCATACTGTGAAAAGTTATATTGACTGGATTATTTTTAAATATGTTTCTACATCTTTATAAACATGTTTTCCGTAACGCAAAGAGAGACCCCCGCTCTCAAAGATCGCTATTTGTTATTGGGCATTGAATGTGGGAAACAAAGGCAAAATAAATTACTCGTATAGAACTGCTTTAATCAATTCGTATATTTATTTAGGAAATACTGAAATATATTGTATATGATAACAGCATGAAAATAAGTAAAAACATTGAAATTGTTGAAAAAGATCGAAATCAATGAATAACATTGAATTTTTGTAAATATTGAAAATGTTGGAAAACGTTGAAATTGTTGAAAACATGAATATTGTTTTAACATATTTTACTCGTAAAACATTGAAAATATTGTAAAATATTGAAATCTTTAAAATGTCATTGACCAACATTTTCCTAATTCACTGAGCAAATGCTGAGATGGCCCCTTGATTTGCTTTTGGACGTAAATGTAGCTACAATATGCGCAGGTTTTGTTGAACATGTTTTGACCTTTTGCATCTGTTAGGCCATGCAATTAAGTTTTCTATAACTCGGAAACGAAATGTATAGTTTCTACAAATGTTTCTATCAACTGAATCAGGTTTTTTCAATTTATTATTATTATTTAAACTTTTATTCACATCTCAACTATTTATAGTTGAAATATTGGGAATGGGTTCTAGAACTCAAGAAAACGTGCGCAGTTGGTTTCTTCCCCCATACGTCACATAGAGTTTTCTATTGTTTTTTGGCTAAATAAATCAAATCAAAACCAGTGAAAGGCATAATCAGATTATAAAGTTAATGGAGCAAATCAGTGTAATAGGCATATATAGATATAAGCATACTCAAGAAAACAGATAGCCCGAGGCAAAATTATCTTAGCTGTACACAACACTAATACCTCTCTATTAACATATATTAAGGCACTTTTGTGAGATCACTAAAAATAAAGTATTTTGTCTGACATCCGATCACTTGTAAGTTTTCTAGGAATTGCTTAGTACAAAATGTATGAATATTGTATTATCAAGTGTATTAAATATGTTAATTTAATGTCAATGAGTACACATTAGAAAATATTTTCTTACCACCCAGCTTTTTGAATTAGTTGTTGCATTCAATTAAATTTATTTTCAAATGATTTCATAGTAATATTAAATAATTTTCTTTATATCAAGTTGACAATATTTTCTTACCTCGCGCTAAACATTTGCCCACCACTAACATTCCAAGTTTTAGTGTCATTTTATCATGGGCAAAGTACTGATGAAATAATTGAAGTCCCTCCTTTTGATCAATGAAGTGATTGTCACGAATGATACCTAGTTGTTCGTACACACACTTCAACAAGCACTGCAACAGAAAAACGCCATTGTAGTCAGTCAGTGACAGTCTCTGCATTATAGATCCATTACACAAAAATCAAATGCAGGCATAATGAATAGAAGCAACACAGACAATGCACGTTTGTAGAGTTCACAGTTTAGTGGTAAGAACCAACACATTCATAAAAAAATTGATAAATCAGATATTATGTCTTCAGATTCACTCTGTTTAATATACAGCATTTTTCAAATCAAATGTTGCAAATGTCTAGGGCATGTAGGGTGGTCACAATGGTGAGTATTTTTGCAATGAACATGTAGAGAGGGAAATTGTATATAAAGGAATGATAAGCATACATGCATTGGCATTTGCCCCTAATTGTTAGACAGACCGTATGCACAGACGTTTGGCAGGTACATGAAATTTTCTTGAGGCGTCAAAACGCCAACTGCCGAATATCTATGCATAAGAAGTTGCCTAAAGATCAGGGGAAAGTGTCACATGTAAAACTGCGCTGTAAGAAATTTCCACGTACCTGTATATTGGCAACAATTGATCATTTTAAACCCCTCTGTATGCCATAGAAGTCTGTAACATTTATTCTGAGCCATCAATATATTTCTATAAAATAATAAGTGGAGCCAACTAATTAATTAGTACGAAACTGCACTAATTCTCGTCAAAGAATACGGCTACGAGAGCAAGTTATTCATTTTTTTCATTTTTTACTCATTTTTTTATTTTATCTTTTACGGCTCTGTTCCTCAGAGACTCTCTGTATTAATTACTAACAATTATGTTAGTAATTAATATCACTGAACTTTGATGCTAGTAACGTATTGATTATTTTTGTGCGGTTTACTGAAATTTCTGATACTCTAATGTCTAGATATGAATGGTTAGAGAATCACGTACCTTAGCGTTTTCGGATAAATGGCGATAATAACTCTTTACGGCCGCAACATCCCCTGCAAAGAAAAAAATGTAAAGGAATGACACTTGAAATTGCACCAGCAAAGAAAGGACTTGAACTTAGATTAAAAAAATTGAGGTTAAGGTTTGCGCTGAATAAAATTGAAAGTTAAGAAGATATTAATTCATATTAATACAAGCCGACTGATATTATCTATTACTATATTCATAACATATATTTATAATAAAAGAGATTTAAAACTTTATAGAAAATATTTGTAGAAAAGGTACTACTTGCTGGAAAATTCTTTGTTCAAGGTTTTGTCACTTGCGGGGAGAGATTTTGAATAATTTATATTTGGATCCAGCGTTGATATTTATGTTAAAATATTTAGACATTCGAAAATAATCATAGCATAAAATTCACTCTGTTGCTTTTAAAAAGTGTATTTGAGACAGAAGAGTGTAGCGAAATTACTTGCCCCTTCTTCGAATCCATCTTTGAGTACAGAGTCGCAAACTAATCCCTCGCTACGAATATATTTCTACTGCATGTGTCCTCACAAACAGGTTCCCTTGAGACACCTGGAACATATGTATTTCTAGGCAAGAAGGAATCGGATAACAACCTTCAAAACATCACTGCGTATTAGACGCACAGAGCTCCCGCCTCTCTTGACGGCAGGGAATTCCCCGCATTCGAAGTGGAACAGATTTCATCCGAAGTTACATTGCACTATTTTACTGCGAAGAGCGATGTCGATATACGAATCGGTATCATGTCAACTGCTCATATCTGACGTATATTTCAAAGAAATACAAAGTTGAGAACTATCATAATTGTAGATAGTAAGTGAAAACCGCGCTGTGCCACAGATGGAATTCCGAGATAATTAAGAAAAAACCTGTTTCAAAAGTAAACGAACAATTTTTGTGCAGTTATATTTTTGTGAGAATTTTTTCGTATGTAAATAAATGTTTTTTGGTATAAACAAAATTTGCAGTAATGTATATTTACTTGAAAACAATTTTTGAAGTTAAAATGTTTTGACAAAGGGTAAGTCCAAACATCTAGATATAAATGTGTCAATTCCAACACCAAATAACGGGTCAAGAGAGTAGTTAGTTAACTGCAATGATATACTAAGAAATGGAATGGTAAACTTACAGCGAGGTATAATAAAATATATATGATTGATATTAATTTAATTGCTTAACTCATACAAACATGAAACTTATAGAAACAAAAATCACTTCATCACTAACATCATAGACTTCTTAAGGCTAAATGCACCGAAAAATACTTGTAGGAAAATTCAATAGATCGCAGCACTATCACAAGGGAATTTACTTTAGCCGATAACGTCGTGAAACCAATGGTCCGATTTTCGACCTGTAGACGGCATTTGACGGCCTTTTTAAAATAGAATTTACGCTTACGAAGTCTTTTTTCCAAAAATCTAGGCAAAATCTCGAATTATGAAATTGTCTCATTTCTGAGAAAAAAATTAAAAATGTGGGGTTTATAGGCGCGATTGGCGACATGCTTTCCTGAAATTCAACGCCGGTGACAATCATGCAATCGGACGAAATACGGAGCGGTCGTAAAGTGAATTACGAGAAAAGAACCTCCGCCCCCCTCCCCCTTTCCTTCACCGTTTGAGTCACCCACCCGATAGTTGTGGGCCCTCTGTCGGGCGGGGGCACGACCAGGCAGGCGGCGTGCGGCCAGCCCCCGGCGTAGGCAGGCGGGACTTTGCGGGATATCGCAAGCCAGAAGTCGGTTTCGGCTTCGTCCTCTTTGCATCTGTCTATTTTACCACAGATACAACCATTAGAGATCTATACTGAACTGAGGTAAACGGTCTGTAATAGTTTACATAACTATATTTTTCACATATTTCCGTCTTCCGTCTCCGATTTTCCAAGTCATGCGATTAAGAAGGCAACAATCCTCCTTTTCGTCTTTCCGAGATGAACGGCAGAGATTTTTTTTTGTTGGTGGTGTGGTAAGCGATTCTGATGCAAACCAACGTTGGAATTCTGATTTTCGTAGTGATTTTGGAGTGTCTAAAAATATTATTGAAAGAAATGTTTACCAAACACTCAATTCATTGGCCATTTTGTACTTGAATTATTGTGCAGTATCTCTCTATAAAGTCCAAGTTTTTAGTACTGAGTATACGTACAATCTAAAAGCCACTTTCACACTTTGCGGTCTCAACAAATTACTTTTGACCGTTGAACAACCTGAAAAGTGTTCGCACTAGTGTAACGATTTTTGGACGCCTCATTCTTTTTCGCAGGCGGGCAATTTGCAATAATGTTCTTGAATAGTGAGGGGGAAATTCAATAACATTACAAAATTAAAATATATTTCCAAAAGCTTTAATAAACCACATATTTAAAGTATTACTGTATCTGTCGTAACATACCGAGGTGAACTAAAGAATTCGCGAAGGAACCTACAGTGTAATTATTCGCATATTGACGTGTTTTTGACATTTGCCGCCTACGCCAGAGGTCGAGGAAATAGTATATCTGCTTGACTGACATTGTATGAGGTTCAATATCACTTCATATCTGATATAGAATGTTTTCTTGTTCTGAGAAGACACGAACTCAATGTGTAAGCATTGTTGTTTGCTTCAATGTGTTTTACTCATTGTGTAATCATGTATAGCGTATTCATTTTAATTTGGTTTCTGACTTTTGGTGGGACGGATACGCTTTTGTCGTAGTAAAGGCACAACAATACACAGTTAAGGCTAGGGAAATTATACGTCTCGTTATTAGAAATGTGACGACGAAGAAAATAATTGGGGCATTCTTCATCACACGCTGCACACACAGCAATATTTCGCGTAGTAAACTTACTGAAGTATCTGTTCGAACTGTGATATCAATTAAAAAGAAGGATTTGAAGCGCGGCGGGGCAGCCTTGAGTACTCCCGTAAGAAAAGGCCATATTGTATAGATAAAAAAATTCACATTGATGGTATGATTCACTTATTGCTTATTTGTTTTCTTATTTTTGTATGATGCTTCTCTTTTGTCTATGGATACTTGGGCGGCAATATATTTGGACAGCTAGTAGTTAGAAGATTACAAATATGTCATATTATTTTCTATACCAAATAACTTACCAAGTAAGCTGGGATAAGTCATGATTCATAAAATCTTATTTCGATGCTTGTTACGGCATTGGAGTCAAAATGCGCCTCGCCAGCCCGCTTTTTTACCATCTTTTTTTAAATTTCAAGTCGTAGGCTTCCGCAGCCACAGTCATTTGCATGATCTTGGTTGTCCGGGTGACGCCGCGTCGAAGCTGTGTTGCCGACGTTTTGACCATCTTGTCGTGGCCTTCTTCAGGGCTGGTCATACGATTTTACTTCACAACTCAATTTCTTCTTCAGGTTCTTCTCAGTTCCTTCTCCCATCCTACACTATTTTCTCTCATTACACTGTATCACACATTTTAAATATTAAATCATAAATATACTTATCAATGCTCTAAACACGTTGGCCATAAACACTTAGCTTGTTTTTATTACACTACATATGGGAATTGTCTCATGCGAAGTCTAGTGGCGACAACTTGAACTCCTAAGAATGAGAATTTCAGATAGCCCATTTAACACCGCATTGCAGTAGATACTACGATTTTCAGTGCAAAATGCAAATTTTTACACTTTGATAGCCTGGGTTTCATTTATGCTCTACAATTCATGTGCATGCTTAAAACGAGGTAAGTGTATTCAACAGTATATTTAGTTAGAACCGTAATATTGTGCCTTTAATGTCTTCTGTGTAAATATGGTTTTATATAGTTAGAGCATTATAAAGTTAAGACACAACAACTCGCTCGACATATTCAACCTTTCGAACTCGTGTACTGCATTGATCAACATTTTTTTGTAAAACTGTTTTCTTCTGGCACGACTCTTTATAGTCCGGTAAATTGGCGCTCAAGAGGGTCACTCCAGCCAACAATTCCGGGCGTTATTTTCTCAACGGTTCTGTTTTTGAGGATGATGAATTTGAATTTGACGTTTATCACCTCAAAATTGGCCGGCTTCACAGAGAAAATGCCACAAATCGTAAAACTGTTACCGTTTTTCTTTTATATTTTCAAAACCAGAAGTTTTAGTGAAACTATAATTTTTTACAAAATTAAAGTCGATACAACTTCCTACAAAATTCATATTTTACCTTTAATTTTTTGAAAAACTATTTAGGCGCTAGAGCGTGATAAAAAACGGTTAGTTTTTGGGTCTCTGACCAAAGCGGAAGAAGAGCTCTTTTCTGTCACTCTATTTCGTGGCAGAGCACTAGTTTCATCTTATCATGCTTGAAATTTCATACAACGGAGATATAAACAATCAAACAGGGTGAATTTGCCCCTGATTTTTAGGCAAAACCGTATTCACACAATCAAAGCGATTTTACAAGTATGTACTTGTATTTACTTGTATGTACTGTTCCTATCGGAAATCTTATTTACAAAAAGTTATTATTTTCGAGCCCTTTACACGGCCTAGAAGTACGTAACATTTATTCTCAGACACTTTGTTAAGAGTCAAATTCACGTTGCGTATAGGTTCAAATGTGTGCGTTGTATGGACTTCAGTGTACGCTAAGTTGCAAGATATCGTGTTTTATTCCTATTACTAATAATTAATTTTAATAGAAATAATATTTTTGAAATTTAATAAGAAATATCAGTTGAATCACTCAGAAATGTTTATACTCGTATATACTCTAATTTGTTCATATGCACTCTGCAATATCGATTTATGGATCATTTCATGTCTATTTAGATTTATGATTTGGAAGATGAATAAATGATACTGAACTATTAGTGGAGTCAAGGTCCACTGAACTACAGTCGAACCAGTATGTCTGATTCCACAGAATCTGCGCTTGTCTCAAAGAGGTTGTGGGCGTTGCGTGCAGTTAGGTCAGTAAACAAGACAGTGGTGTTTTATTATAATTTTATCGTTCATTTGCCCACACGTCGACTTAAAAAGTGCACTGTCAGGTTTATTACACATTTACCCAAATGAAATCATAATATATAATCACAACATCGGGCGCTTACCACACGGTACTCTAATTGTCATCTACTAAGAGTTTACAATTTTTTAGAATAATAATTTTCAATCTTTTAAAATTTTAATTTACAAGTTTATCACAAGTTTCATTAAATACTAACTCTTGCATGATCTCAGTGAGAGAAATAAGAAAAAGTCGTGGTTCTCTGTGCAAGGTCGTTGGGCAGGGCGGTCTCGCACTTACTGTCTGAAGCGTTGGTAATGTTCTTGCACTCGGCTGCCTTGCTCCGCACTGTCCTTTGCCACATGGGGACCCGCCGTGCCTGCAAAACACACACGAGCTATAGAAACAACAAACAGAACAAAGTAATGCAGACAAACAATGATTGCCTTGACATGCGAATTAGCAAGTTATACTTTGTGTTTCTTTTAATTTTTCACTTAAGAAAATTAGTTGCTATGACGGAGGAAATAGGAATTCGACTAATTAAACTGTTTAATTTTAGTATTATATAACGTAATTGAATTTATGTTCGGAGTAGAAAATGTAAGGCCGTACTATTTTATAAAAACAATTACAGTAAATAGTATTTTCAACTCCTGAAAATCGACCTTCATGGAGTGCAACATTTGACTCCACCGGAAACCGCACCCTAGAAATTCCTTTTCATATCCTTATCTTATTCATCCAATGTTTTATTATAACTCAGTTATGTATTAGTTGTTTAAAGGGATATCACATGGTATGTGTCCAGAATATCTAACGGTGCGGTCTCAATCTGTTACGCAAAGAATATTTGCATCATTTCATTTTCAGTGTTAGCACATTTCTCTAGAAAATAAAGATATGAGTGTTATCGTGAATGAATATTATTTCGAAGTAGTGGATTGGGATGGAGGTACGGATCGCTTTGTTGCAGATACTTCGCACGAAGCTCCTGAGACCTATGCAATCCACTATTCATCTATGCGGATGTACCACGCGAGTGATATTTCCTTAGAGCTTCACATACCAAAGTCATTCCTGGGCAGCGAGAACACCAGGGAGGACGACGGGCCTCAGTATAAATTGCAAAATAATTAAAGGACAAATAATATTTTTAAGGGGTAATGAAGCATGCATTTAAAAACTTTTTAATACGTTTTCTTCAAATCTGTGTTAAAATATTTTCGTAATACTATCCGTTAATGTATCTACATAACGCAACCTCACACAGGAATGAAAAAGTATTATAATGGCCGCCGGCCACTAAGAAATTAATGACCGCCCGTCGTTAAGGAGCCAAATCATATTCAAACAATTTATTAAACTTGAAAACAGATAATAAACAATATAAGTAACACACTACATAAATAATACGTACGAAAGTAATTTTCAACTGTTCAATTATAGTATTCTTATTTTTGACTTACAATTTGTCATTATAGTAAATCTGAATATTGAATAATTATTATTATTATTGCTAATTTCTAATCTTCATAAAAGGTCAAAGGTGCTGACGTCGACATGCTTGAATCTCTTGATGTTGATGCAACCTAGTCGGTGCTGAATAATTAAGAATTTTAAATCTTTTCGATACCGATTGTTCAATATAATTTTCTATTACTGACCAGGACTCTCAACCTCCAAGTTCTTTCAACGAAAGCAGATCGCCACAGTTTACAACTATCATTGTGGCCGATGATCGTTGAAAATAATGATGGCCTTGATGAAATAAATGTGGCCTTGATCAAGAGAGTCTAATTTTAAAAATTCTGCTGTTTTTTTGGAGTGTCTCCTATTGTATGTATTCACACAACTTGTTTAGTGCATTTTCCATTCCTATAATCTACGAAAAAGAGTTTCGTTTGTAGGTTAGATTGTTAACATATTTTTTATACAAATCATATGCATTGAATGGAAGACAGTCTTTGAGTATTACCAACGAACTAGAATATACTAGGTAGTGGCTGTCCCTAAAGTTTCAGCGCTCTTGGGGGAGGCTCGCCGAACTAATGGCCGCCATGTTTATTGAAGTCAAAACGTACGAGTGGCGGTGTAACCGTCCGTAACCAGCGCCACACATAATGTTAGACTGCGATTTTCGCAATTCTGCCTCTGCCAGGTATCAGCTGTTGATAGTTTCACCCAATCGGAAGCATAAAGGTCACCATAGTGACGTGACTACTGTGACGTTCAAGCTCCCGGTTGGATGAAACCGTGAACAACTGCGACCTGCCACGGCAGTTGCATAAATCGCAGTATAGAGTACTTTGTTTCTCAGAGGGCACTGCTTTGACAGCAAAAAACATGAAGGCGCTTCAGCCACTCTAGTATATTCTAGCTCGTTGGGAATTATAAACATTCAATTTTTTGTGCAATTCTCTGAAACTAGCACTCCTTTGACGTGATTTCTATATCGTCAATAGTCAATGACACAGGTTCATATCCTCGACATTCCCTAAAAACACCAAAAATTACAATAATATTTGTAAGTAGCCATTTTCTTCCAGTAGAAAATTTGAAATATGTTCTTACGATAAAATCTTGGCCTTCTTGTAACTGTCGCGTCTGAAGCAACAATCTTATCGATTTGAAATGAAAGATGGCGTCGCACTCCTACGTATTAAAAGCAAAAGTATTTCTTATTTATATTATTTTTTATGATAAGAAGATAGTATTGCGAAAAGTATTGAACGTCACACGGCCGATATCAGAAATAACATACTTGGTTGGTTATCTGAAGTTTATTGCGCTAATGACGTTAATAACGGTTACAGTTTTTGAGGCAACAGAGAAACACATGACAACTTTGATTTTTAGTTCAACGAACTTTTTAAAAGAGAAAAATAAATAACTCTCCACTTAGTCATCCCAGTTCTTGGAGTATAATAAAAAATATTAAAAACGATAAAATATCATTATAAACAATATTTTATTTTCTATTACAATTACATTCACATAGTAGCACTGACTCTAACTGTTGATTTATAATTATTATACAAGGCTGGTATGATTTATAATTATTAAATTATGTTATAAATATATAACTATTTGTATTAAATGAATAATTAGTTTGGGACACGTTTCAGGACCTAATATTTTATAAATGAAGTGCTATATGTATTTTATGTATTTGCTGGTCTTTCCATGAGGACACAGATGGCCGAGCCATTTTTTAAGGAAACTGTTCTCTACGTCAACAGATACTAAAGCAAGTTTGACAAACGTGTTTATGGGCTCTAACAGAACGGTGGAGTTTTCACGAAGTGATTGCGCATGGTGACGAAATGGTTTGTAAACATTCGAATAGCTTTGATAGACAAATCTTTCTCTTAGAGTTAGGAAAGGATCTAATAATAAAAGTCCTCGGCTATAAAACAGTAACTCTTTACGTAAATGATAATAAGCAATGAACTGCGCTAGGATCAGTTACTGACAACCCATTGGTATGCGACTGTTAAACAGTTCTCATGAACTGTAATCTGCTCGTTGCGGCGAACTAGTCGATTGCTAGGGAGTTTTTTAAAAGATTAATAATAGTAATATTACGATTGTGGTTAAAATTAAAGAGAATATGATGCACTTCCACGTATGAATTTTCATTGCAACCCAACAATAGTAACTTTCATTAGTATTAGACAAATGAGAGCGATAAGGGGGGCGTGCAATAGTGATGTGTGTCCGATGGCTTCGAATCCCACTTGTATATTGTTGTTTGCACGTGGTTTGTGACATATCAAGCTTTCCCATCGTACACTACACTCAATCTGCAATTTCAGCCACTCCCTGAGCGGTAACATGTGCTCAAACCAATTGAGATATCATATTATGAAGACTGATAAGTAGAAATTATAAGACATTATATTGATTCTATCTTCTTGTCAGAATTCAATTTATATGCAGTTGGAAAAGTTTTTGAAATAACAGTCGTACATCTTACTACGCTCAAAACGATCTTACTTTGCATTTACAGACCTTCAACAAAATTAGCTTTAGATAATACCATTTTCTTAGAAAATCTAGGGATAACTCTGAATAAAATTAGTAATCTATCTTTTAAATCCATTGTTAAATGTGGAGATTTCAATATTTATTTTCTGAGCGAATCCTACGAAAAAGAGCAGTTTCTCAATTTACTGCATTCTTTTAATTCAGATATTACAGTGAATGTACCTACAAGGAATAAATTTACATCACAAAAAGCAATAGGTCAAATTATAATTAACAACACCACAACTAGATATGAAATTAAAAAAAAAAAACTACTGTTCTAGGTTACAGTGACCATGATGCACACATTTTTACAATTACTAATAACACGAACACTGACACAAATTATTCAGGCATGTGCAGGGCATTCACTAATGTTAACATGAAATTATTTCTGGACTACTTGCTGAAGGAATCATGGGACACAGTTTATAACGCTATTGACACAAATGAGAAATATAATCTATTTTTCTCATAACTTTCATTTCACTTCAACGCATGCTTACCTCTCAAAATGAGAAAATTAAATATTTCACAGAAAAATAATACTTGGATCACACAATGTATAAGAACATCATGTAAAACCACACGTACGTACTACTTTAGGGTTGCCACCTTGCCAATTCCAGAAAACCGGAGACCGCTGCGACCGGGGGGGACTGAAATGTAAAAAGAAATTGACGCAGACTTTTATTTATTTCTTAAATATAGTCTTAATATCTTGGTTTCTGTGGTCTATAATAATAAACATTTATTCAAAAACACTTTGCTAACATTCTACTTTTTCCAGTTATACTTTTCGTTGCTCAGAGCTTTTTTTAGCAGAGATATTTGCTCAGGTTTTTTAAGAAAACCAATGAAATGAAATTCGTTTTTTCTTAGTTTTTGCACAAGTAATACATGACGTGTAGTTCCCATGAATCACAAATGTACCTTTATCTTAATGCTTCCAAAAAATAATTTTTTGAGAAAAACGAACGAAAATTCGATCTTGTTCAAAATGAAGATATCGAATAGCATTCCCGGGGGATTATTCTTGAAACTGTTGCGCGATGCGATTCTCGCATAATCGCTAGATGCTGTCTCTGTCTGATATGCATAGAAAGAAAGAGACAGCGGATGGCGATAACACGAGAATCGCAAGACCAATTTTCATGTTCTGCTCTTTATCTTTCTAATGAAGAAGGAAAGGACAGATTTATGATGAAATAGAAAAAGCTTTAAATTTTAAGTTGAAAAATCTATTTATTTTGTAAAAAATTTGAAAATGTATTGAAATTGAAAAAAAAAACGGAGATAATTTTTCAAAAACCGGAGACCGGAGATGAAGCTCAAAAACCGGAGTCTCCGGTCTAAAACCGGAGAGATGGCAACCCTAGTATTACTTTATTTCTAAACACTATAAAGTATCACCCGGTTTCCATGTCTACATCCGAGAATACAAAAGAATCTTAAGAAAAGTAATAGTTCAGGTAAAAATAATGAAAAAAATTCATGATATTTTAAACGCTAGTAACAAAACTAAAGCAATGTGGAATATCGTAAACAATCCAGTAGTCCGGAAAAAAGTGGCAAATCTCTTCAACCAACACTTTTCTAGAATTGCGGCTGAACTCACAAAGGAACTAAAAACATCAAACTCTACATCATTACCCTCCCAAAAAAATTTCGATCTGATTTTTATTTCCAAAACTTCTTCTAACGAAATCTTACGAATAGTCAGTAAACTAAAAAATAAATATTCATCTGGTTTAGATGAATTTCTGGATTGTTTATTGAAAACTTGTATACCTGCCTTTTTTACACCCATTAACTCACATTTACCATGCTTCTTTATGCACAGGAATATTTTCAGATATTTTCAAAACAGCAAAAATAAAGTCACTTTTTAAAAAAAGGGAGCAGAAATGAAATTCAAAATTACCGACCAATTTCTCTTCTGTCAGGTTCCTCTAAAATACTAGAGAGGCTTTTCTATACGCGAATGGAAAATGTTCTCAGGAAACACGTAGCGTTTTCAGTCTCACAATACGGGTTTAGAAAATCAAAATGTACGGAAACTGCCATTTTTTTCTTTTCTTAAAGATGTTGCTTCATCAATGGACCAAATGAAGCACCGATTGGAATATTTTTAGATCTTTCGGAAGCTTTTGGCGTTATTGACCGTAACATCTTGTTATCAAAATTACCTTCTTTAGGAATTCGTGGTATCGCCCTAGATTGGATAACTTCATACCTTAAACGTCAATCTCAAAGAGTAGAAATTCCGTACTGGCACGAAAGAACATTATTTACTTATCTTTCCATTTCTTTACCAATTGAATATGGGGTTCCGCAAGGCTCGATCTTAGGTCCTATCCTCTTTCTGTTATACGTAAACGATATGCCGTCGTCTTTTAAAAACGGAAGAACGGTTCTGTTTGCCGATGACACGAATGTTCTTTGCAAAAAAGAAACAATAAATAGTACGATTTTAGAAGTCTCAAGTTGGTTTTGTAATAACAAATT
Source organism: Gryllus bimaculatus (assembly GCA_017312745.1). Classification (NCBI taxonomy): domain Eukaryota; kingdom Metazoa; phylum Arthropoda; class Insecta; order Orthoptera; family Gryllidae; genus Gryllus; species Gryllus bimaculatus. Next base: position 158,685 of record BOPP01000470.1, read on the forward strand.
AATAGTTAATGAAGAAAAAACAGTTTTAATGCATTTTTACAATTCAAATCAGCAATCGCATGAAAAATGAATTGCAATTAGCTGCAGCTCCATTGAAAATGAATAATATGCAATTAGCTGATGTTCAGGTAACAAAATTTCTAGTTCTGTCAATTCAGTCATACCTCAAATAAAATGTACATATAACAAAATTAAACACTAAATTAAGTTCATTGTGTTACGCATTCAGAATTATATCAAATTCTGTCAGCCTTCTTGCAGCTCGTTGCGTGTATTTTGCAAATGTACACTCTTGGAAACATAAAGTTTCGCGTCGAAAATGCCTTGCCCCAAAAGGTTTCATACGCTATCAATTATACGTCGGCGCGATGGTGTAATGCTTAGCGTATCGGACTGTTATACCCAAGTTGGCGGGTTCAACACGATCGGCGCCGTGAATTTTTAAGGGCGAAAAATCCTTCCTATTCCTTCCTTCGGAGGGGAAGTAAAGCGGGCTGTCCCATGTTAGTAGACTCACATGCATGTACAAAATCCTCAAGCCTAAATGTTGCCTCTGAGCAAAATTCAAATCGCCTATTTTTCAGATAAGAAATACGTCCTTCTTCCCTAGTTGGTGAAAAGAGCGTAGGGAAATTTGCGTGGCCAGACGGAAGAGCGGGCCTGATGGCCCGAGTTTCGCCACGTAAAATAAGGAATTAATTCAATTCAATTCAGGTAGATGGCGCTGGATATCTCTGCTTGCCGACAGCGCTATCTAACGTTTATTTTCGAAACTACGTTCTGTAGATTGAACTATGAAGTAAAAACATATTTTATTAGAGCGTATAAAATAATGTAACGTATAAAGTAATGTTTCTTTCAAGTTTCGTTAATATATAAAATAAAAAAATATTGCGTATTATTTTAACTTTTACTTGAACAAAACCATGAAGTTGCACTTGCAAAAACTTGGAAAGACAATTCGTTTAACAATATCAAAAAATTAGTGTGATATATTGACAAGAAAGATCGGCTTCTTTTTGTATCTGTAAGTAATTCATTAAATCCCGTTTTGACATCTCCTGTTTACCTGTATGACATTTATTTATACTATACTAATACATATAAAATATTAATTCAGTGTGTAGAATCCCGTATTCTATTGATATATAATGTGAATAAAGTATAGGTAAGAATAGAAAAATCGCGGCTAAGCAAATTGAACTACTCCGTATTCACTATTCGACATTGGTCACCATAGCCAAGCCATAGGAAAACGAGTTACCACAATTGAAGTAGGTCGCCTCTCTGCATCAGAGGCGACGTGTCAGTATGGCATTGGGGCAAGAACCACGCAATACTGCCTTAAACGTTAAGGAGAGACGGGAGAATCCGGCAGAAAACTAGGTACGGGACTTCGTTAAATTTCAGATACTGCCCAAGATGACGTTTTGGTACAAACAGCGGTAGAAAACCCTTTTCAAACTTCTTCACGACTGCGAAGAACCTCCAGATTTCCTGGATTTTCCAGAACCATACGCAACAGACTTTCGGAGGCTGGTCTGAGTTCCAGAAGTGCAACTCGAAAATCGAAGCTGACAAAAGAATACAAGTTCTAACGGCTGACATTTGCGGAGGAAAATTTACATCGAGACTGGGCTGATGTCATGTTCTCTGATGAGAGAATATTCTCCTCCGCAAATGATGGATCCGTTCGCGTTTTCAGACCCCAAGGAAGCCACTATGATTCTCGGTACGTAAAGCAAGTCCGCAGGTCAGGTCGTTTCTTAGTAGCAGTTTGGGGCTGGATTTCATCTCGTGGGATTGAAATGATCCATAGAATTGAAGGCCACTTAAATGTCGCTCAGTACATCCACATACTGAGAGATATCATGATCCCATTAGTAAGGCACTCTCAGGGGATAATTAAATTCCAACAGTATCAGTCTCCTATTTATAAGTCGGCTACGATTCAATCGTGGTTTGCGTAGGTATTCAGGTTGTTGGCTGGCCAACATGCGCACCATAGTTGAACTCTGTTGAAAATCTTTGGGCAGAGACAAGACGCACCATGGCCGAAAACTGGCCTGATCGCCTGGGACCTAACAACGCTGAAGAGCTCTGGCATCTAATCCAAGAAGCCTGGGAGGAGGTCGCTCACAGTCAAACCTATGCCGCGAGACTTGTGGATTCTTTCTCACGTAGGATGAGAATGGTAGTAGTATCTGAGGGGTTTTGAATTCCTTATTTAATGTATTCCTTGTATTTTCTAGAATAAGATATTTATGAATAAACAATTAATGTAAAAATCTAGAATAATATATAATATAATTTGGAGAATTAAAACCAAATATTCATAGAAAGATAAATACCCTTTTCAGAGTTATTTGTTTTAAAATCAAAATATAATTTATGTACGCTATAGAGAGGTACTTGTAAAACAGTTCATTTGACAAAAAAATCACGGATAGGCCAAAAATGCGGGCAAGCACTGGAGTTGCCCTGCTGAATAGAGTAATGGAAAACGATTCCACCAATGGAGCAAAACGCATACTTAGTAATTTAATTACTTGATATATAATATATAATATATATATATTATATATATATATCTTTTTTTTTAATTTAAGGTCGGCATCAACTACTAGGTCATTGCGACCACTATTGCTTGTAACGGTATGGTAACTGTGGTTGAAACGATAATGATGATGATAGGGATTGAAAGGACGAAACACAATACAAACCATGCCCGAGGCGTGACTCGAACCCGCGATCATTCAGCCGAGTTCGCTACGGCACTACTGCCTTAGCGATCTCGGCCACCGGATCGGCGCATATATCTTATTTACCCAAATTTCGGGCGTTTGAAATGCCTCCAACATATTTAGACAATTGCAAATTTTGTTGATACATGGCATGTCTTTTATCAAACAGAATTAATACACGATTAACTGAAATATACATATATTGCTTGCATACAGGGAGACCCACCAACTATGTGCAACTCTCATAACGTCTAAACGGCTCCCGGTATGGACTTACAGTTTTCGCTCAACAATATGGAATCATGGGGTAAGTGATGTAGTGTACATATATTATTTGAAATATTTTTAATTTTCGACAAATTTAATCATCTTTGATTTTTTAAATGGAACAATGAATTTTTCTCACTAGCAATAGATAAATCATAAAAAGAGGAATGCAATGTAACATATGTTAATATTTTGATAGCATTTCGTGCAAAAAAATATACTTTCTGACCTGAGATTTCAAATGAAACGTGCAATTTTTTCGGCAGCTGCCGTCGCAACTGTCGCTTTCGGCGAACGTGACCTTCGCGGCCGCTCCCCGTAAAAGTGATCGCCCTGCAAAGGCAACCTTCCTCAAAGGAGACAGTTGAAATGGTTGCTGCAGGTAATCTTGTAGTTTTAATTTAAAATCACATGAAGGAAAGTATAATTTTATACTCAAAATACTATCAAAACAACATGTATTACATCATTGCATTTGTCTATTTATGATCTATATATTGCTAAGTGAGATAAATACATGGTTCTATTTAAAAAAAATGAAGATGATTAAATTTCTCAGAAACTAAAAATATTTTGAACAATATCCCTACAGCACAAAACTTGCCCCATGATTTCACATTGTTGAGCAAACACTACATTTCGATGTCGTGAACCATTTAGAAGTTATGCTGGTGGCCCGTAGTTGGTGAGACTCCCTGTATACACACAACTGTTGAACAGATAACAAATAAAAAGGATAATGCAGTTTGTGCATCCCCGACAAAAAATAACGGTTTGTTTTAGTTTAAATTTTGAATATACTTTTGTCCCACAACAGTTGACCTTACCCTGATGAATGGGTAACTGAACAAATTGGAAATGAATTCGAGTTGCTAGAATTCTTTCTTGATAAGCGATTCCCTTCCTGATGTATCTTTTCTTGCCTTCCTGTTGATGGTGAAGTTTTTATTTTAAAAAGCGCATTTTCATGGTCAGTTTAGGCGCTCTACGAGAAAAAATCATTTAATTTTTGTAAAAGTAAAAATAAAAGTGCAATATTAAAGTTACTTTCCCTCTCGCTTTTCCTATGCATCGCGCATGCGGGCAGTATTTGAATCGCATTCTGAACACTTTTGCCTGAGAAATCTCTCGACTGAGTTGAGCAATTGAAAGTGGGCAGGTATATCTTAGGGACATATATATTCATGACATAGTGGTTTTTTTTTAAAAAAAAAATCGAGTGTGGAGTGTGATTGCGTTCAATAATGCAGGAGTGTCTTGCTGGAACCGTCTTAACACAGCCGCGCGGTTTCTTAACACTGCCAGCACAAAACATTTAGGCATTTTTGTTGATTTGTATATTTTACCGACATTTCTACTTTGAGATTCTCAAATGTATTATTATTATTATTATTATTATTATTATTCGGTGTTCATTTTTTCTAAAAAGGTGGTTTGGCATTATAACAGGTCTCAAAGTAGTCAGAAGAATACTGAAACTATCTCATGGGGCTTGTCGGTGTTATCTATGATACCTGCCACCGTATTGTGTGCGGATAACATATCAGATTGTTTCCTTGCAGGCAATGCCATAGCCTGCAGACTACCAAAGTGTACTGTCGTGCAACGCTCAAACCGCCGGATGTTAAAGGGCTGATGACGCACTGGGACTTTCCGTGGACGTGGTCCAGAGCGGCTTTGGGGAGGAGGCAACGGGGGCGGGTAGAGCCAAAGGGCCTATATGAAGGCCAGGAGAACAATGCCTCAGTCTTCTCGTGCTAGTGGCGTCGGCGACAGGTGAAGCGCGTGTCCGCGCGTGTAGGTGCACTAGGGCGAGGGACCGGCAATTCATTGTCGTGACTTGCGAGACGCGTAGATGGTCTCAAAGTACAGCGGCTTCATACAGGGAACATCGGTGGTATGTTGCGGTGTAATAGCCGTTCTTAAATTATCTCTCCTTGTAAAGGGTCTATTTATTTAGTTTATTGTGAGCAGGGTAGTTGTTAAATTAATACTACGGTCTTGATTGTTAATAAATCTACTGTTTTACAAAACACTCTCGTCTGTGTTCGATTACACCCTTATGACGCCACAATAGACTACCATGGATCGGTATCTCCGAAAGCATCAAATGTCAATTCTACTGAAACAATTGTTCTAACATCGGCGAATTGCGGAGTCTAGTTTCAAAACGCACCTTTCCACCTTTGGCGAAAAATGAGATATTGGTTTCAATAGGGATTCGTTTGAGTTATGCTTTGTTTCATAAAATGATTTGTAACAAAACTCTGTTTTTGTTCCTTCCGGAGAGCTTCACAATAATGCGGTAATGTCAGAACGAGATCATTCCAAAATCATTTCGGTGCAAACTACACAATTTCCATTCCAGAAAACATATCATTCTGTAGAAATCTAACGCCTAAGCAGTGACCAAGTCGATACTGAAAATGATTAGTATTGTGAAAGTCGGCAGTTAGGGGCTGCTGATCTTCATATTTGACGATAAATGTCACATCGTATATTAAAATCGAAAGGAAATAATTAACTGTTGTAAAAATATTTAACGAAAACAAGTTTGTTTTCACGGAATAATACGTTTTCACCAAAAATAGAAAACAAAATATTTAAATTGAATTTCAAAATGAGACTTTTTTAAAGTTTTAGCTCAACTTTCTTCATAATGACTAGATATTCCTGAATTATCTTACTCTATTGTTTTTACTTTCTCTAGCCAAGGGCATTAATTTTAAACCTTTAGCAGCAGAATGTTTTAAACAAATGATTTAACATTTCCTTGTTTTTCTCCAAACAGCCTGGAATGGAAAAGTCCCATTTTGAAACTACACCCCTCAATTAAGTGTTATCGGCCAACATTTAATTTTTACATACGTTGATTGTTTCCCGTGAGTTGGGGACTTTTGGCTTAGTTTTCAAATAAAATATTTATGTAATGTTTTGGTTTATTGGTCCTGCTCATGCAGGCTGAAATCTTTAAGAAATCTCCAAAAAGGCATGGGTTGTCCAAACACCACTTCCTCGTTATAAAACATCGTCATAAAAAATGCTTGAGTGATACAGGGATAAACATATATTGTTATTTTCACACTATATAATGCATATTTTTAATTTATAATATAATATCCATAATATGATCAATTTTCTATTTTTTTCAGAATTGAATTTTTATCTATAAGATTATAGAAGATTATATTATTTTGTTCTCAATTCCGCACGTCAAGATCTCCTATTACCACTTTTTTAGAATATCTTGTTTGCATTCCTTATTCGTCATTCAGTCAGTCAATGTTATGCAAAATTTTGCCTAAATTATGCATAACATTGACTAGAGAAATGTAGGATGTTGTAATCTGGCGGATTTTATGGCTGTGTAGAATGGATAAAATATCTACACAGACTGGGACTTCAACACGCTACTTCATAGTCTTAGAACAACACTTTGTCACTCAGCCATTCTTTCGCACTAGTGACCATTTATAATAACACATTCTGTATTAACGAAACTGGAAAGAAACATTACGTTTACCAAAATTAATTTCAATTCAGTTTCACTGGCAGGACTAACAAGCTCTTCTTCCTCTCTACTACTACTACTATTTATCTCTCAATTGACGTTACATTTATTTCATACGCTCTCTAATAAAATGAATTTAATCTTCATAGTTCGATCTACAGAACGTAGTTTCGAAAATAACGGTAAAAAAGCGCTGTCGGCAAGCAGGGATGTCCAGCGCCATCAACCTCACGGGCCAAGGCATTTTCGACGCGAAACTGTACGTTTCCAAGGGTATACATTACCTCTAAGTTGCGATTCATTCCAGACATTCTTTCGGGGTGTTGTACTTTTCACAAACATCGATGTTGTACTTTGCTCTGTTGATAATAAAATTGACACATTTTATGAAACTATCAGTTCAGATTTATTTTTTAACTGAAAAGTTAATTTTCAATACAGTGTTCATTAATTTCTGTATCATGATTTTATGAGGTTTTATGAAGTGTACAAACACAAACAAAAATGAATTTAAATGTTTCTTTGAACATTGGAAGTTGTTGTCAGGGATTATTGTTGTGCTTCTATATTGTCTATTAAGTGTAGCTTATGATATTAAAGATATATCTCTTGAATTAAACGTTTTTCTGTGCCTAATACGTTATAAGAGCTCTAACTAACGAGCGGCGACAAAAGTCCGAAGGCTTTTTTCTTCCGGGATCATTAAAAGTAATTAACTCGTGATGCATTGGACATTTTATTTTTTAACTACTTTTAGTAACTCAGATGTATTTCTTTATTCGTTCACTACATGATAACTTCTCTCGATTTGTGATAGCTTGATTTTCTTCTGTCTTTTCATATTCTGCTCCTATAATTACATTTCATAATTCTCGCCGTAAAAGAAGATGCAGCATTTAACGGTTTTCATACTTCCCTCGCAACCACGATCCTCTCAACCCAGATAAGTTATGCAGGGTATATTGCATCGAACGCAATAACAAACAATAACAAATCAGTGAAAAATAAAATAACTTTTATTGGAAATTTGTGACTTTTACTATCTCTAAATTTGTATCGCGAATATACTACATGGTACACAAATCAGTTTTTCACGCAGTTTCGAACAATATGATTAGTCATGGTCTTCTGTTCCGTTCATACTTAAATTTCAGCGCATCTAGCCCCCCATTTAGGAGCCAAATGGAGCGTGTGACCCCTTTTCATTCGAAGTGAAGGTATGCAAAACGGGAGCTAGACCTCGGCATTGGGCTGACGGGGGAGGAGAGGCGGGGCGGAGGATAACAAGCGCCTGGAACCCCCCCCCCCACTCCTCGATTGGCGGCCGCGATGACCCCCGTTGGGTCAGTGAGGGGGGCCGCGGTGAGGGGCGGGGGCCCGCTCTTTACGCGGGCCTGGAGGCTCAGAAGCACGCGAGGCTACGCAGACACGATCTCTCCGCGCAAATCGCACGGAGCACGAGCAACTTCACGGAAGCAACGGCAGTATCATCGGATTCCGAGGGAGAGATTTCCTTGTGACTGCAACTTGCAGACATTAGGCAAGCAAAATATACCTAAAATTGACGGTTGATTTACATATAATGAACAATAAGAAAATTATACACTGATCTCATGGAGTAGAATACTCAAATGTCAGAATATACACTTTAAGTTTCAATGATCTACACGTCCCCCCATAGGTTCCGTTCTCCCTGAATCCAATCCGGAGTTGGAAGGTCAGTAAAACAACAATCAGGTGATTCACCATTGTTTGCTCTTCTTGCGGAGAGACGATGGAAACCACGAGGTTCTTCATTCAAAGCTAACCTTTTCAAGTTCTTCTTCATATCGCACATCACAAAGAAAAACGACACTACTCACAGTCCCACAATTTTCAGTTCAGCTCAAAAATTAGAAAGGTAATGTAATTCTAGAATACAGTGAATAATTATTTACGGACTAGTTGAAGCAGAAATTGTGGTATGCTGTTTATAATGCTGTTGGCACAAACTACAGATATACGTAAATTTTACTTTCTCACCCTTCACTTCATAAGAAAAGAAAGTAATATAGTCATGTGCTGGAAAACGGCGAATTATCGGCAAAAATCTCTTATTGTCAGACCCTCGTAACAAAAAGGTGGATAAACCTACGTATTCCCCCTAACACGTCGAATATAATCTATTTTTGTTGATCTTTGATATCCAAAAATCGATTGACAGCAATAGCTATGTCTGTCCATCCATCTGTGTGTCTGTGTGGTCAACACCAATATCTTTCAGCTGATTTCTCCAATATTCATATACCTGATCGATTTAAATGAACTCAAAGCTCGAGTTTGAAACGGATAAGTTAGTTTTGGGGGAATTTTTTTACACGAACCCTCAACATTTTCTAAATGTTCTCAAAGATAACGTCAAATGTTTTGATTAAACAATGTTCACGGTCAGCCTAAAGGACGCTTAAGAGAATAATTATCCGCAAATTGCAAAAGTTCAACATTGTTTTCGTCGACTTCCTTCCACTACAATATTGAAAATATATTTTCTCCCTGAATGAAATCTGTTTTTAAAGACAGATCTTTTTTTTCTGTTTATTTTTTGTCGCATCAACGACTAAGGTTATTAGCGACAACATTTTTAATTA
>BOPP01000470.1:172526-189320 GCA_017312745.1 Gryllus bimaculatus
CTAGAGAGATGCTGGAAAGAAATTTTTTTTACCTCACCACCACTAAATGTGATATGTGCCAAGTAATTCTATCAATCGAACATATTATTATGTCCTGTCGTAAATATGATCACATTAGAAACTATGTATTTTAATACCAAATGAAAAGGATAAAATCCTGTACTCTGTTCCCTTTCAGAACCAGATTGTCAAATTTTGCAAAAACACAAACGTCATGCTTGAAATATAACGTTATGGTAAGCCGCCCGATATCTCTAGAGTTTTCTGTTATGATCCTACCCCGATGATATTGTATGATTGTGTTACAAGTATGTAAGATAACAATATGTTATAACTTATATGTTATATTATGTTATGTTAGTATGTTATATTATTGTTATTAATGTTGTGTAACCCTCGAAAGATGTTATGACCATGCCCTGATTGTTCTGTATAATGATGGTATGTGTGAGATAAGTAATTGTGATACTATATTATGTTATGACCAATACATTCTGATACTTTTGTTTTATGTAATGACAGATGAAGTCATAAGTGTCTGTAAACACCTGGATAACAACTGTTTCACTGCACGCGATCGGAGCACGATGTGTCTCGGTCGGCTGCCGCAATGGAACTATCAAAGACAGATCTTGAAATAAAGTCATATAGATTTTTTCTAAAATTTGAGAAGTTTTAGCGTTATTTTGTAAGAAGTATAGGCCATTTCCAAACATTTTTGCTCAAAAACGGATCCCAATTTCTTCTTTAAATTTTGTTCTCGTATGTATAAATAGGTGTAAATGAGGGTATAAGTCGTGGTGCTGGTTTCATTTCCGGTGAACATCCTGGATTTTCGAAAATTGCGAAAGTTTACATTGCAAAAGTACAACATTGAAAATAAAGATAATAATTGTCTTAAAATCTGTCCTAAAAAATCAGCTCTTAAAAAGGCCATGTACAATTTTTTGAAACTAGTGGTGCTACAGAATGGCAGAGACTTTCTCGAACTAGTTAGTTGTCCAGTTTGTTTGATTTGGTCTAGCTTTCCGGTCTTCCTCCATCCTCTTGTTAGCTGCCATCTATCGCCGCCCAAAATTCATTCTTTTTTTTAAAAAATGTTAATTTCTCAGTTTTTTCTTGGTAGAACCGAAAAATTACTTTAATGATGTTAAAGAAGAGTAAAACCTCGTCCTATATGGAAATTTTTGATAAAAAATGAGGAGTCGTTATTAAGAAAATGGCGTTTAAACTTTAGTGTAAATGAAAAATTTGAAGCTCTTTTAAACAGAAAACTTTTGAGTTAGAGAGATACTTCATGGAAAGTCATTTTTAGAAGAGACTATTTTAGACATTTATAGAAGAACTTTTACTCACAAATTTAATAGTAAATAGAAATCGCTAGAAATGTGCATATTAAAGGCGCGAAAGATATTTAAAAAAATACATGTATGTATTTATTAAAAAAAGCAAAAGAATACTGTAAAATCAATTTAATGCCACCGTAAATAGTGCAATTAGCACTATTCGTTTGAAAAATTTGGAGTCGTTCTTGAAAAAATGGCGTTTAAACATTTATGAAAACACGGAATTTTGAGCTTATTTTCACAGAAAACCTTTGAATTTTCGAGAAACCTTATAGGATATCGTTTGAAGCACATATCCTCATAAACACAAGAAAGTTAACAAATCCCCGCTAATGTAAATATTAATATTTACGATGTGATATTAATGATGTGAGAGACAAGTACAAAAAAATATTTTTTTTATTTTTGAAAAACAAAAGGATAGAAGAATGTAGCGTTTATGTCATCTTATAGAGTACATTTAGCACTATCCCTATTAAAAGTTTAAAGAAAAAAATTGCAGCCGGTTTTGAGAAAATCTTGTTTTGGTCATTTTTTAATATTGCACATACGTGGTTGGTTTCATAAGTTTCTGGCTTCACCAACTTTTATTTTGATACAAAGAAAAAATTATGTAATTTTTCAACTTAATCTTCCTTTACTCAGATACACTTTTCACGTCTGTATATTCACATTTCTAGACCGTTGAAAAAATACTCCGGGCTTTTAGTTTGCAAAATGGTCAAAACTGTTTTTTTCACATCACTCTCGTCTGAAACTCTTCTTCCTCGAAAGTTGTTCTTCAGTTCTGGTAAGTGGTAGGTGTCGCAGAGTGCCCATCAGTACTATAGTGTGAATGGTCCAACTCATATCATATTTGACGTCATATTTGACGAAAAATGTCACATGGTATATTGAAATCGAAGGAAAATAATTAACACTCTTGTAAAAATATTTAATGGAAACAAGTTTGTTTTCACGGAATAATACGATATCACCAAAAATACATGTGGCGTCATATCAGTCGCCTCATACAAAGGTGACAAAGTATTAGCCACGTGCATTTCATGCACGTGGCTAATATCACGTGCATCACGTCCAATCACGTGCATTTCAATCACGTGCATTTCAAGCACATGAAATGCAGGAGGAAATAGTTTGCAACAGCGGGCAGCTCGGGCGGGAAGGGACACCGGGCTGAACAATGGCGAACCTAGGAAGCAGAAGGGATGGGGTGCCGTGTCGTGGGTAGCCACTTGTGAACCCCGTAGACAACTTGGGACAAACTTGTGAACCCCGTAGACATGCTGGCTGTGGAAACGTGTGGGCGGAAGAAGTCCTTTATGACTAGTAGAGCGCATGATACATACAATGTTTTTTATAATTTCCAGTTATTCTAGTTATTCAAAATAAATGTTCAACACTTTCATGAATAAAGATTCGTCATTACTCTCGATGGTCTGTAGCAAGGATTGATGCTACTGGGTCTTGGTACCGTTTTTCAATAAAAACCGCAGTGTGCGAAAGGATAAGTGGGATAAAGCGGAGAAAGGACGAAGATGGCAAGGGCATAAAATTGGACAAAATTGGAAAAGGGAAAGAAAAGGAATATAATGGAAAAAGGGGGACAAATTAGACAATGGGATCAAAGGGACAAATTGGATAAGGAGACAAAATGGGAAGAGGGAAAAAAGTAGGACAATATGACAAACTGAAGCAGGGAAACAAAATGCGATAATGAAACAAAAGGTTGGGTCTCGGGACCAAATGGGACATGGGAACCAACAAGGACAAAACAATGGGTCTCGGGACCAAATGGGACATGGGAACCAACAAGGACAAGGGGGCCAAATATCTCATTGGAATCAAATTGGACAAGAGGCAAATGGAACAAGAGGATATATGACATGAGAATAAAGTGGGACAAGGGAATAAAATGGGACAACTTCCGGGACAAATGGGACAAGGGGACAAAATGGATAACGAGGACTAAATTGGACAAGAGGACAAAATCGGGCACGTTGGATGTCGGGGCAAAATGAGACAAGAGGACAATATGATCCAATAGGCATATGGAAAATGGGGTCAAGTGAGACTAATAAGACAAGAGAGACAAAAGGGATATGGGGAGAAAAAGGACGGAATGCACAAAAAGGACAAGGGGTCAAATCGGACAAAAGAGACATTTATCCAAAGATTTATGAGGACTGGTGAAATCTAAATCTGAGACTCCGCTAAAATATTTTAGTGGATTCACAAGTATTTTAATGGCCGTTGCTATGGACGCGCACTTAATGGGTTGTTGAGATGGTTGATTGCTAAGGAGCTATGCACGTATTTACCGACGTAAATAACAAAATATTTTTAACACGCCTGGCGCGAAACACGTTTTCTTGTGCTTGTTCTTCGTTTGCGAAACAGATAGTTTTTTACAGAGTACAAAATGTCGTAAAGCGTGGGCGAAACATTGCGAGCGTTTGCGAAGCACGGGCGTGAAGTGATTACCGCACTCCACTCGTGCGTGAAACATCTGTTTCGCGCGTTTGTTACGGAAACTACTGCATTGATATTCCCCTCTTAATGATTCAAATATATCAGCTAGAAAATAATATTGTGATTACATTCAGCTCTATAAACATGAAAATAATGGGATAAAAATATGTATATTATTTTTTTAAACATGGGCACCAATCAGAAAAATCTGGAAGATGGCAGATTTTAATGGCAACATTTGACAATTTTCTCGTCCACCCAACAAAATTCAAACTGGCTTTTAAAAAATTCCAAAATTTTAACATTTATTTAAAAGTTTGAATTTCAAGGCAAATAAAATTTTAAAAAATATATTTGAAAAATGGACCTTTATAGTAATACATAGTAATATAACCATTTTAGTTCGTCCTGAACCATCCTGAACTATACAAGCACACGAAATAAAAAAAAGTTGTCAGACCAAAGACTTGACACAATGTCGATGTGCTAAATCTGAATCCGAAGCCAGAATTGTGCCACATCTCTCTAGTTTTTTAAAATTGCGAAAAACCCATACAAATAGAAGATTGATCTCTTTTAGCATTATGATCTACAGAAGCCAATAGTTCTCAGACCCTAGACTTGACACATATTTTTTCATGTATGTCGACGCGCTGAATCTAAATCCAAACCCAGAATTGTGTCATATCCTTACAGTTTTTTTAATTGCAAAAAACAGCGAAATTTACAAATAACAATTTCATGGTGTTTTTTTAGCGATTAGCAAAACAACTGGAGAGGGGTGGCGCAATTCTGAATTCGGATTCAGCGCGTCGACCAACATAGAGAAACGTATGTCAAGTCTTTCAACTTTTTTTACTTTGTGAGCCAGTGTAATTCGTGTTAACAAATAGATACCCAGGAGGGGTCGCATGGGAGAATTGGGACTCCAGGCTTCATTATTTCATGTATAGTTTGGTTTGAGAATGTTCTAAATCATCGTGATTTTCAAAACTTTTCCCTTAACCTATCTGCAAAATCCTTTTCTCATCTCATGATTGCTGGCTATCTGTAAATTCGCAGAAATTATTTTTATCTCGCGGGTTTCTCTGGGTTACCAATCTTGCGTAATACCTCTGTCAGCTGAACTTTTTAACATATTGCAGTTCTTTCGAACACACTTAACACTTCACCATTGTTACGGTATCAACAAAAGGAACATTTCTTCCCAAATCGGAAGAAAATTTACGAGCGTAGATTGGCTCTTGTGCTGCCTGAAACACCGACAAAGGCCCGCTTCCACTGACAAGGCTTTCGTCACCGGCGACAGCCGTCTACCCCTCTCTCCCTTCCCTCTCTGCTCACGCTGTTTCTCCTATCGCCAGCAGGGGAGGGGAATGAAGCTCTGACGTCATTTTTCCGCCAGTTGTCAAACGCTGTTCTAGAGAGAGTTCTGCATAAGTATTGTGAACATTCCATGTAACCGACGTAGCTTTGCTGTCCTCAACCCGCAAAAACTGCGCAAACTGAACGTGCTCCATCCACGTTCATTAAATATTGGTACCTGGATTACCTAGCGCCTGATTTACCTTGACGCGCAGCAAGAACCTTCATGTCAAAAAGTCCAAACATTGACTGATGAGGTGAAAACAGAGAGCGTGCCTACAAACTCGTATAAATGAGGATGACTATGCGAAAAAATATGGGAAAGAATATGGGTAACATAAGGAATTATTTAAAATTGCGGAACATAAAAACCGAAATTCTGAAACATTCGGTGGTCAACAGGACAAGGTTTTTTAATTCTGATTTTTAACTTAATCATTTGATTTTAATTATACTTACATCGATTGATTGAAATCGACGTTTTCGTAGCTTTTGCGTTGTTATGCATTTACTACAGAAAATCTTTCTTTCCCTGGCAAAATGTAAAATATCTATTCCAAAATTGGAACTGCAGACTTTTGGTTTGGTTTAGTTTTCCAGCAAGTGTTGTGCTGTTGCTCTTAAATTGGTAGAGTTGTACGCTAAACCAAATAGTGTTCGCAACCGAACCTATAGCCTCCGAGTTATTGAATTGGATCTAGCATTTTTTGAATTTTTGTGGTTAACGTCCGTACGATAACGACCTCAGTTCATAGATTGATGTTTTCGACCACGTCAATAGCAATGGTCATTAGTCTACTTAGTGATGTGAATCCTGAAGGTGGCGGTGGTTCCTTGGCCGCTTAATGGCGAGATCCGGCGCCCACCTGCATGTCGGCTTGCGAGAGATTTTCTCTTGCAGGCATTTCTCCTCAGTGGGGCATCACCTCAGAAGCGACAAGCTTAAACTTACACACTAACGTGTGTAATAGTGCAGTGCACGTGTGTTGTGCAATGGCGCGAGGAAGAGGAAGGAATGATCGCGCGCGGCCCATGGCCCGTTTGTGTCAGGAATTTTCCTGTTATTGGTAGGAAAAACAACGTAAAACTACCAATCAGAACAGCTGCCCGCTAAAATTCTGTTTCAGACAACGGCTCAATTCTTTTGGGACTTAGATTCTAGAACCTCGCGATATGATTCCTACAGAGACATTGGCATTGCTGGCTCTGAGCTAAACTCAGCCGGTTGATTTACTCCGAGGAATCGGTGTTGTGTGTGCACTCCTTCACTCGGAGGGCCCCGCTTGGTTTATTGCGCTAATCAGCATGCATGCACTGTTGCTCGCTGGTTTGAATATTGGCATTGAATGAACTGCAAAGCGCGGGAAATGAAAAGCAGAGGTATAAACTTTAGGTGCACGTGGCTTTTTCTCTTGTCCAGTCTACCTCTTTCTCATGTGTTACTCAATGTGCCACAAAAGTTTACATATGTGTGGTTATAACTTCCTTGTGATAAAAGGATATATCAGACAAAATTAACAGTATGGTTCAGGGAACTTCGTGATGAATGTTTATATGTTATAGCACATGCTCTTTTAGATTTTGCGATTCACTGTTGAGGAATACAAGCACGTTCAGGTGGTTATTGATAATGCCCAAACAGTTTCTTTATTTATTTTTTCAGATATTAACTCAGAATTTTGTACAAATATCTGAAATATTTCTCAATGGAATATTTGATTTCAGTAGTCAGTCAGAGGTTAATTGTTACCTCTGTTTGGAAATGTATAAAATAATCGCAGAAAAAACATCGTCAGTTTTGAGTACTAATACCAAACCGTGTCAAAGCTCCTCCAGGGAATATACCAAACTCAAATTATCTTGAGTCGATCAATCCGTCAAATCCAGAGAGATGGAAATCCAGAGTATCCATAAATATTCAGCCTCTTTCGGCAGCTAATACCGCGTTCTTTACTCTAACTGCTAACCAGCGGTGTACAACAACACATATTGCCTTGCATTATTTCTAACATTTGCAATTTTCAAATATTCAGAGAGTTCAACGAAAACCTTATGTGATTCATTTATAGCGTCTATTTCTATTTTCTATTCGTGTAAGAAAAACTTTGGAGTCGATATTGAGAAAATGGATTTTTATAAACTACATTAACTTGAAGCAGAAATTACATGAAAACTACTAGTTTTTCCAAAAACAATCAACATACACTTTTTTAAAGGTCTAATGTTTCACGCACAGATTTTATTTAAGACAAACATTTCAGTTTTCAGTATTCTTCTTTAGGGATGTTAATTTTTTGCAATGTTTAATAATAATTCGCCAAAAATGTGACCAGCGCCAATTTTTATACCATAGTTTGATTGAGGTGAAAAGGTTCTGGCCGGAGAAGATGATAGAAAGTGTCCCCACTTGACAATGAAAATAAAATGTTTCCTAAGGATTATGACCACGAAAAACATTTTTTGCGGACTTTTAGATTCCTCCCCCTCACATCCTTCGAAATAACGAAAAACGTGTTTTTTTTCATTGAATTGGCTGCATGAATTTCTATAAATATATGGCTTCTTTATGGTTGAGTTTTTTAATAATAATTTTTAAAAAAATTATTGCCCGCAAAAATCAAACTTTTAAATGGGTTTGAAAATTTTGGAATATTAAAGTTTTATTCCGTTTGTTTTATATCATTATTTACTCTCTAGTAGCATTATTTGCAATACTAAAATACTAATATAAATAAATGATTTTGCCAATAATATTTTGACCGTTAGATATAACCACATCACATGGAAAGCAATTTTTTAAAGTTATTTTTAATTACTGGGATGTTCGAAATATTATCAAATTTAAAGAATTGACTCTAATTTAAGTGAGAAATTCTTGAAAATTTTAGATGTAGTAATGTATACTAACAAAATTAATAACTGATAAAACATATTTTTAAAATATCAAAAAGTATTTAAATTTCTTTATTAAAATTTGCATAAACTAGCAAAATTATTCTAGTAAACTGATTAAAATTTTAGTCGACCAAGAAACAAAAATATTTTGAAAGAACATTGTTGAGCCACCCGAGAAGAGCTTATGGCGTCTTAGCCGGGGCAATAAATCACAGACGTTAACGGTTTGTAATTTATTGAGTATTTATTTGAAATATGCTCCAACACCTGAATACTATTTACAATAATTACAATAAACAATATTGACCCGTTACCAGAAGGAACGTTCCTGGTCACCACCGCTGGCCTGATAATTCGATATCTTGTTCGGTGTGATGCATCAGTTGCCCTAAGTGAGCATACAAGCGAGTATACCGCACCTCCCGTCTCGACGTAGCACGCCGGCTTCATTTCCCTGCGTCACTAGTCTATGCAAGCGCCGCGCACAACCCGCTTATATTACTTTCTGGGCCGGCTAACGGAACTGCGTCATCATTGTATGTATCATGCGCTCTATTAGTAATTAAGGACTTGTTACATAAATACTATTTTCAATAATATGTTGACCGTTAAATATGCCCGCACCAGGTGAACATTTTTTTAAATTTATTTTTAATTACTTGGGGGGTTCAAAAAATTATCAATTAAGAATTAACTCTAATTTTAATGATAATTTCTTGAGAATATTACATTAAGTGATGTATACTAGTAAATAAATAGCTGATAAAATAGATTTTCTATTGAAATAGTAACAATTTTTTACCATCCGATGCGTTTATATCTAAGGATCAAAATATTTTTGCAAAATTATGTATTGATATAATCTTTTTAATATTGCAAATATTGTCACTATACAATAACATTGTAATTACTTACCTTTATACAGTTCTATATACATGAAAATAATGGAACGAAAATGTGTATTTTAATTTTATTGAAACATGGTGCACCAATCATAAATTGTAAAAACTTCTAGAAGATAGCTGATTTTAAGAAAGTTTGAGAATTTTCTTGTGCATCCGGCAAAATTAGAATTTTCTTCATTTAAAAAAATCCAAATTTTAAAGTTTATGTCAAAGTTTCAATTTTACGGCAAATATAATTTAAAAATTATTTTTGAAAATTTGAGATTATTTCACACAAAGAATCATTATTTTTAAAGAACATTCATACAGCCGATTCAATGAAAAAAATAACATTTTTCGTTATTACGAAGGATGTGAAGGAGGAGAAATCTAAAACTCTATGAAAATATGTTTTTTCTGGTCACAATCCTTAGGAAAGATTTTAAGCGGGGGCACATTTTACCATCTTATCCCTCCATCCTATCCAGCTTTGGAATATTGTTTAAGAAATTTTGAAAATGTTTTTGAAGTTTCGTGTAAAGTACACTCAAAAATCATACAATGCGCATTAAACTCGCAGGCTCGTACGCTCAGATTGATACGGGAATATCAATTTTGGAGAAAATCTTCTGAATAATAATGTGATTGCGGTAGCGTGTGACAGCAGAGACACGTTTCGCCGTCAAACGATTTTTCGGTATGAAGAACGCCCAAAACATAAATTTTTACAATACAACGAGTTAGAGGAATTAATTTACTACTTGTAGAAATCAGATTTATCCACCTATTCATTACTAGGGACGAACAGTAGAAAGATTGCCTATTACCGGTGTATTGCAGATTACGATGCTTTATATTTTTGCGAATTGAGAAAAAATAAAAAGTCTGTATCATAAAAATTGTAGTTTTGGAATATTAATATTTTGCAATATTCGAAAATACAGAAAATTCACCGGGAATGGAATATTCCGCATTTTTACAAGCGTACATTGCACTATTTGAGAAAGAAATTAAGGAAAAAATGTAAAGTCATTTTTGAGAAAATTTTTATTGCCATCACTTCAAACATCAATTTCGAGAAAACTAGTCATGTTTTTTAAAACTTGTACATTGCCTTATTTCAAGATCTGTCATTGATCAACAGCTTTTATTAAGAACAAATCTCGATCTTTTATATTGTAGTTGTAGGGACACCGAAAAAATGTTGAATATCACAGGTTTTAATAAACGAGACTTGAGCCATTATTTGAATCGTTTTTTTCTCTATCTGAAAACGTAATTTAATAAAAAATTGTGCAATGTTTGAAAAGCTTGAAAATGTTAAGGCGTTATGTACATTAGCTTCAATAATCAAAACATCCGTTTCAAACAGAGCCCTGAGTTCGGCTATATCGTTGGAGGAATGTCAATTCTGGAGAATATCTTCTGAACAATCTAAATTGTTAGTGTTGTTCACAGACGGAGACAACCCAGACACATTCATTTTTCCGTAAACAATTTTTTTGTCATCAAGACCTCATAACGTGGATTCTGACTAAACAATGTGTTACTGAAAGTAATTTACTGCACACAAAAATAATATTAATTAACATTTTCGACCATTTTTTCTGACGAAAAATCATCACTTTCCGCTGCATCGATTTAATATTATTGGCCTGTAATTGCAACTATACCCTCTGCTTGTCTTAACAACGTAAGTTCGTAGTATGCGAGAAAGTGAAATTAAAAATACGCAGGAAGAAAAGAAATAAAATAGAACTTTTTCCATCTGAGAAATGTGGTACTTCTTCTTCTCAGAAATCCAGCAATTTATTACGAAGGGAAATTAAAAGATGCAATATCAGTCCTGGAAAATATGGGAAAATTAACCAAAATTTAGTGAGGGTTCCTTATATTTTATTTGTGGTTTCCTCGTATTTAATCATTCATAATTTTGTTTCAACATATCTTTTTTGTAATAATAAAAGCAATATACGCATTATTTTTCGACATAGCTAGATTGAAAACTCTTTTAATTTAAACTTTTGTTTAAACAAAACTTATAAGACAAAATAAACATTTCTTTTACCTTACTACCGGTTTTTGTAGTAAGTATTGCCCGAATTTACATACGAAACGGAGTTCTTACAAGTATAATTCATTGTGCCCACAAACACATCTTTACGAGCACAGTGAAGATATCAAGATGCATCAATACAAAAACATATCTTTAATTTTTTGAAATGTACAAGTTGGAATGAAAAGAGCATTGATGTAAAAGACTTCATGGTACGGTACTGTAACTTTCAAAATATTAAAGGAACAGTTTGGGACCCTTTTCAGAAAATTCATTTTTAAGTATTTGTATAAATTGTCAAAATTGCACTAAAAGTAATCGAAACTATTTACATAAATTAAATCTGTGAATGAAATAATTTTAAAATATAATATTAAAAAAATAATAGCCTTTGAAATATAGCCTCAATTTGAAAATGTAGTACAGGTTTTTAAAAACATGTTTGAACTTCAATGAAAATGAAATACCGTATGTATATTTTAACGAACTCCTTTATATGTAACATAGGATTAACATGTAAATTGTACGAAAATTGTATTTAGAATGTAAGTATGCTTAAGAATACCTATATATCGTAATAGGCAAGAATGTAAGAAAATAAAATTTCTTTGGAATATTTGTGTTCATAAATTTGGCCCTTATAATTAAAGAAATTGAAATGAAATCGGGATTTTTCTGCATTTTCTATAGATTCAGTGGCCGTTTTTCAGAACAGAGAAATACATATAATACCCAACCAATTAAGTCTTCCTGTCTTCATATGAGAGGAAGGAGCCCTTTCAAATCACACGTTGGACATACCAAATTGAAATGCCTACTTGTTACACATGCATGCAATTAACTGCAATATTTCGGTACCTAAAGGATAAATTTCATTACTAACTACAAACATTAACGTGAAACATATTAAGGATATTTAGACGCATAGCGAGGTAACATACGTTCATAACATTCGTACTTGACGCACGCGTGAGGCAAATTGTCTGCAGCTCAGGCGACGCCCTCTCATTCATCAAAGTTAATCCCACGACGAGATCTTGTGAATTGATAGTATGAAGTATTCAACACAGACACGCTCTCATAAACGTATCCCATGAGCGAAGTGGATTGCCTAACCTCCAGGCTCCTTTTTAAACCCGAATCTCTTGCAGCTGATTCTGGGCACGACGTTTACAGAACAAATATTCGAATGTAAACTGCGACGTCCTCCGACTTTTCTTCAGTTTGGCTACTTATTTAGATGGGAGACTATTCTGCATATCTGGAAGGTATTTTTGACCACCTACACACATTGACTTGTTTTTAAAGAAAGATAAATATTTTTACAGTGTTTTCAAACCTTAATTCTATCGCTTTCCACTACAATGTGATACCAACGAAACGTTTTCCTATGAGTATTATATTTATTCGTACGCCATTTATATTTTACATCTGTCAAATTTGTGTAATAAATTTAAAGGTTAAAAATACCGGATGAGTTGGCTCAGACCCAGCTTACCCGCTTTCTACATCGACTCTACAAGGAGGATCTACGATACGAGTCCCGACGAGGGCAGTGTTTTAGACATTAACTCTGTAGCAAAGACGAATTCAGCCGCAGGCGGGAAGAGAATTCTAGCAACCGACTACTCAGATCGGTAATTTTGCGTGGTTTCTCTGATTAATACCAGGCAAATGCCGGAACAGTACCCTAAGAAACGCGCTACGTACCGCACGCTATCTGCCCTTTCTCTTCTTGACAAATTATTTCCCTTTACCGGCCCACACTTACATGCACTACACTACCACACTTATCGGGAGACTGGTCGGGAGCATAGAACTTTTAATTTATCTAGTGGTGCTATAGAATGGCACGGATTTTCCCGTATTAGTTATCAATTTCCTTTGGTCTCGGCTAGCTATACGAACTTGCCACATGCTCTTGCCAACTGTCATCTATCGCCGTCCAAAGAACTTTTTTAAAAAATTTTCTTAATTTTTCGGTTTCTTAATTACAAAACGAAAATATTATTTTGTAAATTTTAAATAACAGTAAAACCTCATCCTAAATTGCAATTTTCTTTGCACAATTTGCAGCTGTTTTTAAGAAAATGGTGCTTAAGCGCTACTAGAAATTCTAAATTTGAAGCTCTTTTTCACAGACAATTTTTGAGTATTCGAAAAACTTCATTAGAAGTCATTTGAAGCTCATAAACTCATAAAGACAATAGCGTTTACAAATTGCTGGAATTTTGCATATTAACAGCGCGAAAGATCTTAAAAAAATACATTTGTGTAATCTTTGAAAAAACAAAACAAAAAATACCCCGAAATGAAATTTACGTAATAAATAATGCAATTAGCACCATCCATTCGAAAACTTTGAAGGAAAATTTTGGAATCGTTTTTGAGAAAATGGCGTTAGAGCGTATCTGAAAATGCGGAATTTCGAGCTAATTTTTACAGAAAACGGTCGAGTTTTCAAAAAACTTCAAAAGTTTTCAAAAACCCGTATACGTACGTAGAATACTCTGTATTATTGGCACGTATTGGGAAAGTAAAAATGTATATTGTTTTATAAGGATCAACATACAAGTCATACATTACAAATTGAACCACCAAGTACATTTAAAAAATCGGTAAAAATGCGTAGAATCATTTGTATGCGATTCTAGACTAGCAGTTTGCAGGCTCGTGACTGATCTACTAATTTCCTGCTATTCGGAAGCTGGACTCAAGAAGGCAATTCACATGAGTACACTGCCCTTCCCAAATGAAGTCTTATTTTCTGTGAAGATCAAGTTGTCTCTCGCACGTACAACTGTGCCCAAAAACAATTACATTATATGCACTACAATATGTATTTGTAATGTGAAAAAGAGTTACGAGATGCCCATAATTGTCACGTGCAAATGAATACATTGTTTGATTATAATCCAGAATATTATAGACTGAAGCTACACTGTCAGAAATTGCATTAAATTTAATGAGGATTACTGTACGACTTACATTACTTTTAAGATATTTGTATATCCAATTTAATGTTTAAATTAATATCAATGTAGAAATAATGTACGACTGTATATGAAATTACCTTGAAAATGAAAAGGAGATTAATATGATTGTACATTAAATTTAATGCTAAAATTAAAATTCACGTAAATTTGATATATAATTATGGAACACATAGAACATAGTTACTGTTTAAAAAACCGAGAAATATTTTATTCCACTATTTTAACTAACGTATAATAAATTTAAAATATAATTTTTATTTGAGATTAATACTTTATTCTGTACAATTATCATAATTTATTCCACAAAAATATTTAATTTAACATTATGTTAGAACATTCACTATTCTCAGTTGTGCTTCGTTTTTGCAACGTTTGTCTGATGGAGTCTCTTTTTGGGGTCTCGTCTAGCTTTATTTTGGGAGCGGCTTAGAAAATTCTGAAACCTTCCGCCCCCATTGCAGGCAAGTCAAAGAGTGACGGGGTTCCCAGCCTGCCTGCTTCAGGTACTCAAGTGTTTGGGATTCATTCGTATTCTTTGGCATTTATTTGGGATTCATTCGTATTCTGAACCACTTGTAGTCGTGTTCTTATGTGTAAGAGTAATAGTAGACATTTCTAAAACGTCTACAAAATCAAAGAAACATCATAACATTCTGATATCAAAGCATGTGAAACTTATGAATGTTATTCTTCACTTCCTGTTCTCATCACAGCAGCTTTGTAGAGTGGTTGGCGGTTAACATAGAGAGAAGCTCAAGCTATTCAGGCATATTGAATTTGCCACGGTAAAGTCTGATTGATATTAATTAGTATTATTTATTTAATATTATTTTCATGAAATGCGAAATTTGTTAATCTCCCTCTATTGATGGATATGTCCTGCAGATTGCAAGTGAGGGCCTAAATATAAGAATAGACCTAACAAATTAAGACAATGAACTGAAGTTCAGGAAATGAGTGTTACGTCGTAAGTCCAAAGTAAATAACTGTAATCCTGGAACAAAAACGTCTACTATTTTGTAGAGATGTTATTGAAGGTGTGATTATTGCCAACTATTACGTTTCTGGATATATCTACTCAGCAAAATTAGAAACAACCCTCGGATTCAAACAAAGTTAAGTCGGAGTTGTATTACTATTACGCACTAAATTAAATACAATGTTCCATTACATAAATTATTACTATCGATAGAACATTTGAGATAAAATTGTTACATTACATCCTTAAGAATTGTTAATAAATAGGTAATTGGTCTCTGTTTTAGGTAACAGTAAAATTGCATTAAAGAAAACATTATCAAAATGGGTATTATTAAATAGAAAATAGATTGTATTCTTACGAACCAAATAGTGTTTCTGATTTAGTATTTTCTAGAATGTCTAAAGAAAGGTACCATTATATAATTACAATATTATAATATATAATATACCATTATAATATTATAATAACCATAATATAATTATAATATTACCATCTAGTAATTATATTAGAAGTAGCTTTTTTCACATTAAATCGATTTTCTGTCTCATGTTGTTCTTTTATTGTGTACGTATCTTTCTCTTTTTGTTCTCAGTTTCTACGTACAAGCAAATCCATTGCCTCTATCAGTTCTTGTTATTGTTATTTAAGTGAGTAAAAAGGTAATGCCGAATAAATATTATTTATTAACAATAAATTATTTCTGTCAAGAAAATTATGAAAATAAATCTAACAGAAAGGCCTCAAAAGAAAGGTGGAAAAAATTGATTCTGCAGTTTTTATATTGGCCAGAAAGATAGACAAAATACAATGAAGTGTACATTGTGATAAGCTGTGAATTTTTCATTTCTCAAATGCTGATAATTTTGTATTTTCAAGTAAAATAAATGTTTGTGTGTTAATAAAAATAAAAGATTTCTCCATTTTACCATATTCAATTAATAAATAAAATAAATAACTTCTTAGTACTATTAATTCAATAATATTTGATGTACAATTTATTGACTATTTATGCACCAAGTGTATTATAAGAGTTCTATTGATACTAGCAACAAAAAGCCAGTGTTAGGAGTAGAAGAATTTGCTCTTGAAGGGGAAGAAAAGCTCACAATCAGAAATTTCTGCATTACTTTTAATGTATATGAAAGTAATTATCATGAACGCACATTAAATTTAATGTACACGTACAGTAACTTTAAAGTACGTGTTCATGAAAATTAATGTACACGAACCGTAAATTTAAAGTACACGTACAGTAAATTTAATGTACTTATGTACAGTAAATTTAATTGTACACGTACACTAAATTTTAATGTAAATGGAAAGTTACTGTACGTTTAAACGTATTAAATTTATGGTGCTTTCATGAAAATTACTTCAATGCACTTTTACATTAAAAGTCATGCAGACATTTCTGACAGTGGTTATTTCTTATGGCATGCAACTGCATACAAATAGAAGTCAGGACATGAAAAAAAGCTCGTATCTTTTCTAACTAAATGAGATTCTCAACCTAGCATTCTCTGATGCCAATGTTAGAAAACACGTGTCATTTCTTCTAGTAGCTTACCATCTTAATGATTTCTTTAATATGCTGTGATAACACAATATATCTCCTCTTATCCCCAGAACAAAATATTGTTTTGCGTAAATACAATTGTAGTAGCGTTAACACTGATTTTCCATCCCGGTCGGATCTGTTATTAGCGGTTCTTCCTCTGTCGAGTATTGTAATCTGATAATTAAAGATGTTGTCATTGCCAACAATGTTTTTTAATTCAAAAGCAGCTTTCGATGGCTT
>BOPP01000471.1:0-28089 GCA_017312745.1 Gryllus bimaculatus
ACTCACTCACACACACTCACTCACACACACACACACACACACAAAATAAAATACGTGGGTACGCACACGATTTCCGACAGCAGCGCCGATTTTTTTCCCCCCGGTCCCCGACGCGCGGCCCCTTCCAGACAGAAATCCGTTCGCGGAAAACTCGTTTCGTTCTGGCAGAAGCTGCCGGTCTATCTGCGGCGGTGCCCGCCAGCTCGGCGTGTCTCTACGGCAATCGGCGAGATTTGACGTCGGCAGAGAGATGCGCCGCTAGCTGCGTTCGCCGGTCCCACGCGGGGTCCGTCTGTTCCCAGCACAAACATACATACATACATACACCCACGCACGCCCACATCACCTCCCACCCCTGCACCGTTCCTGCGTCCAGTGTCGCCCGGAGTCCAGATGGCAACTTGGTTATTTTAAAAACATATTCACGTCTAAAGCAGAGCAAACGATATGCGACGTTCCTGGGAAGTGGAGTTACTATTCTGTCCCGAGGCAAACAAAAGATCGTAAAAAGTGCGTTGTTTTGTTAAGAAATGTCACACAAAAAACCACGATCAAATCGCGAGTCATTGACACAGAAGCAGCTAACATGACATGTAAAAGAATTCGTCTTGACTAAGAGGCCACCCAACACAGATTGACAATACAAACGGCCGTAGCTGCTGGAAGTAATTAATGCGCTTAATTCGTTTTAGTAGCACCGCTCTGCTCGGTGCCGGCTCCCGCCACCGACACCAACGCGCGCGCCCGGGCCGCCGCGGCACGGCCAAAGGGACAAAATCATTTCGTGCGGCGTCGAGCCGTCCGGTTGCCCGCGGCGCGCCGGGCGTTCCACCACCCCGCAGGGCTCATTTCCGCCCAGAAGTGACGGCTCCGATCTTGGGTGCAGGGGCGGGCTTGGGTGGGGGGTGATCTGCGACCTCTTCTCTTACCACTCCTTTTTCGCTCATTCCTCCATTCTCACCTCTCCCCGCGCTCCAGCCGCCAGCTCACGTCCCCGCTCCGGGGTCGCGCCCGTTGCAGTCTACGCGCTAATTTTCATTTGGAGTTCCGGGCCGGAGCGCGTACCCTGGCTGGCAAACCGTCGCTCAAGCGTGCCTGCAACGCCGCTCCCGGGCGCCGGCCGACGTGCCTCGTGTTCCGCTCCACCCACGCCACCGCCGGCCCGCTTCACTGCGAAGGGGGTTGGACTGCTGCTGCTGCTGCTGCCGCTGACAAATTGACGCGTCAGGCGGGAGATTCGCTGCACTTACTGCTCGGGGCTCGCGCGAGCCGAGCGGCCGCCGCCGTCCCAGGAAAGACCGAGTGCGTTATATGACGGGTCCGTCGCGGTGACACGCGTATTCGTCGAGGAACATTGCGACGGCGCGGAAACACAACGCGCTGGCAATCGCGTTTCAAAGCGAGATGTCAGACTAGCACACACTCACACACACACATAGGCAGGGTCTATAAAATACACATACAAATACAGATCCGTATCACTCTTCAATGTATGCCTGTGAAAAATGTATCGGTTGTCAATTTATCTGGAACTCTGGTGATTTAATGTCGTATCTTATTGCCTCAATAAACAAACATTATCGATGACATTTTTTAGCGATAAAACACAACAGCACAATAACCGTCGCAGCGATAAAAAGAATGGAGAAGAGTGAACACGGGTGATGTCGGGAGACACACACACATTCATTACGAAACCGCGGGGCGAGGGAAAGCCCAGGCCCCGTCCCCGCAAACCGCCTCGCGGGGCCGGACGCGTCCCCGGACCAGCCCCGCCCCCTCCGCTCGCTGTCCCACCACCGGCGACGCACAGAGGGACAAACGCGCGGACGGGACGGTTCGCTCTCTGAAGGAGAGACGCCGGGCGCCCGGCGACTGCCTGCGTTCGCGTGAGACGCGCGATATCCCGTCCGCGCCTCGGTGAGGTTTTGGGGGAAAGTAGGTCTGTTTTTTTTTTATTTGTTGTTGATTCTCCTCCTCCTCTATGCACGCTTCTCCACTCTTTCTTTCATTCTTTCTCGCGATTCTTTCCCGACCGCTCGTTTTCTCTGTCCAGCAGCTGCTTTCGAGCGTTGGGATTTTTTCGCACGCTTCCCCGTCCCCCGCCCGATCAAGAGGAGCTCCGGCCGGGAGTTTTCCTTTCGGTCTCTCCCCTCCGCAGAAGGGGGGCGGGGGAGGGGGGCGAGCCACCCGTCGGCGCTCGTCATCAGCGGGACGCACCGGCCCACGCCTCCTTCGCCGGGCGGGCCGGGCGTCTGGGCCGCGGCGCGCCGGGAACCTGCCGATTTCCGTCGAGTCAGTTTCGCTAATCGGCCCCCGGCGACGCCGGAACGACGGCCAAGCCCGGGATTGCCTCGCGAGCGGGACGCCAAAGCTCCGCTTTCCCGCTCGGGCGACCCCCAGCCAGCGGCACGGCAGTGCCCCGCACTTACGAGTGCACGTGATGCTCGCATCTTCCTTCTCATTGTCTCACCCTCCTCCTCCTCCTCTCCTCGTTTCGCTCTTCCTCCACGTGAGTCCACCATCCTCCTCCACCAACTCCTCATCCTCCTCCTCCGCCGACGCCCACCCACTGCAACAACCTCACGCGCACACGACACGTCAGCTGGACTGCGCAGCATATCACTGGGGTGGGTGGGAGCACAGCGATCACTCATACTGGTGCACGACGGCGCCGTTAGCGCGCTTAGGCGTACAGCCGCTCTCCACGGGCGTCCTCGTGTCACTGCGGAGTAGGGACGACAGCGGAAGGAAGAGTAGTAGTTATAGAAGAGAGAAGTAACAGAAGAACGAAAAGAGGGAGAGAAGAAGAAGGGGGGGCGGCGGGGGCGGGCCCGCGCGCGGCGACGTGCCGACGCGAGCGGCCAAACGCCGTCGAGCGCTGCGGCGCGGGCCTCGCCTTCTGTGCGCACAGTGGCGACGCCTCGTCCCGCCCGCCTGTGTGTGTCTGAGGCCGGCCCGACAGCACGCGCCACAGAGGCTTGCACCGCGTCTGCGGAGGAGCGCGGGCTACTGCGGCGGCGGCCGGCGGCGCGCGGGCGCGGGCGGGGGCGTGGGCGGGGGGGGGCGGGCGGGGCGGAGGGCGGCAGCGGCGCCGCTGCCGACGCCCCAACGCCGCGCCGGCGCCGTCGCCCTGCCGACGCCACCCTGCGCGCGCTTTCCGAACCGCCCGCGCTCGACGCGGACGCGCCCGCGTCCTCCGGGGGGGGGG
Source organism: Gryllus bimaculatus (assembly GCA_017312745.1). Taxonomy (NCBI): domain Eukaryota; kingdom Metazoa; phylum Arthropoda; class Insecta; order Orthoptera; family Gryllidae; genus Gryllus; species Gryllus bimaculatus. Next base: position 3,212 of record BOPP01000471.1, read on the forward strand.
AGCCGGCGTCGGAGTCGCGTCGCCCGACGCCCAGCTGCCGCCGCTCTCGCCGCAGCGCCCGGGCGACGGCGGCGGCGGCGAAAGCGGTGAAGCGACCCCCGCCGGACGGCGCCAAAACTTTCGCGGATGATAAAGGCGCCCGACTGAGGATGAGGACGCGAAACGTATTTTGGAGGGAGGACGCGGGAACATTCTTCGTTAGAGTGTAAAGGCCCGTTCACAATTCAAACGTAAGCCTAGCGCATAGACGTAAACATCAACAACAGTTATAGTCTGAAGTAAATCACAATGTCTAACGTTAAAGTAAGCAAATTAAGTTTTTATTGGCTGGAGACATTGTAGTTAACTATTGATTGGATAAGAGAATCGATTTCGAGGGATCGATTGTTTCCATGGGTCATATGGCGTCAGTTCGTCCATTGACTATAATCCTATTTCGATATGGCGTCAGTTCGTCTATCGACTACCATCATCTTTCGATTCCCGATTTTGAGTTAACTTACTGTGATTGGTTCAATTCTCATGTTTTTCCTTAAGCATAAGCACAGAAGCTTGAAGCTTGCAAGCTTTTAAGTCAACGTCTTACGTGTTTATGCCAACGCATTGTGAATTAGTCCACTTATGGACGTCGTCCTAATATTCATTTTAACGCCATTTAATGTGTACGTTTGCATTGTGATTGGCATTAATAATGATTTTCCTGTATCACACAAGGAGAATCGCTTGTCCGTACACTGCACGAAGGTTAACTTTCCTCTATCAGGTGTTATTCCTAGAGTGGGGAGGCTTTTAGAAACAAAAGAAGAACCATCTGTTCATTTCGCTTCCTTACACAGGTAACAAACGGAAGAATACGAATTTGTGCCCTGCCTAAAAGACTGTAGAAAATGACTTTGGCCTTCTTGTGCTTTTAGATAATCGCCTAATATAGTGCCGTTTATTTACGACTACTCTCCATGAATCACATAGAAAGAAACCTTCCACTGAACAAGCTTCATTTTCACTGACTGTTGTGCTTCTTTCATGACCATAGGCTGTAACTGGTCACCATTCGCATGTTCAACAGGGTGGCACGTCTTTTTATATGAGTGAGATTTGATAACATTTTAGCACCATTGCGCAAGGTGACACTCGGGAGGTATCACGTGATGGTTCACGTGATCAATGGTTCAAACTCCAAACGACCAACGACTGCGAAAGTTTGACAGGAGGTTTGCAGACGCAAACGAGGCTGGCGATTGAAACGCTTTCTCCGCGCCTTGCGAGACTACCTCACGGGCTGTTACGCCCACTGTGTCATCGATTTACACACCAATTGGCCGAATGGGATTGTGAAAAATTTCGGAAACGTCTTCATAATCATACCCTGTATTATTGGATATAATTTGATGTGTGAGGTAATTGCTTCAAAAAATTAAGATACAGACGGGATGAAACAGAAGAGAAACGAAAAAAATGTTATTCGCATTCACGTTGGCAACATGTTTTTGCCTGTTGGTCATATTGAACTATGAAACAGAGTATTTGAAATAAAATCTTCAATTTTGAAATATTCAATTGGAAATACAATATTCAACGTCAGTGTTGGGTTGGCTGACGGATTAGCTTCCCGTAGTGCAATCCCGGGTTCGATTCCCTGTCGAAGCATAAATAGAGTTGTGGCTTCCCTTTATAATCATCTCAGTTTCTGTAGCTTTGACGAAGAAAAGCCCAGGCAGGTTGGTTAGTTACAATGAAGAGAATACGTCATGATCGCTGCTTCTATATTGAAACTTCAATATTGATAATATATTTTTTTCATTAATGGAATCTGTTCAAAAAGATGATTTTTTATATAATCATATTTGCAGATAAAAGTCTTCAAATATGATTTTTTCGAAAAAAAGATTAATTACCCAGTAATTTCAAATAGAAACCACAGCAAATTATAAAAAATTTCAAAAAAACCTATGTTTTTTCTGTAATTGTTTTGGAAGGATAGAGTAAAGGACGCAAAATTGCCACAAATCTGATTCTCGATACAGTTTCGGTTGATATTCTGTCATGATATTAATGCATGCCACAGTGACGAATCTAAACCGGATCTCATTGTATACCTGGTCCCAGATAGTGACATCAGATAATTGTTATTGCTGTTCTTGTAGTTATTAGCATTATTATTAATATTATTATTATTTTCCCCTAACGTTCTCATCCTTCGCAATTTTTCTGTGCCATTTCAGGAAAAAATATATTTTGAATAATTCGACTGAAATTGTAATATAATGGAATATTGTTTTACGCATCTTGTGGATTCTCTTATTACATTGATTACACGAAACATATTTAAAATGTTCGCATAGAAAGCTTTTGCGAGGAATGATTCAATTATATTGAGGTATCATAGTAATTTATTATGGGAAAACATAAATTTTTAAGAAGATATCGTAATGTGAATAAATGTAGATGCAAATTAAGAGCTCGTCTAACGTACTAACTCATTCACAAAATTCTTATTATAAATACCAACCTTGCGTCATGTCAAACTTTGTGTACTCATCGTATTGCTGGCAGATGATGTATCTTTTGAGAAAAGTCACTCGCAGCGTTTCCAACCCTGGCTTACTTCCCTCCCGTACGGTGAAGACAATTACTCCGACGAAGATATATGTTGCCTGATTATGACGGCATCATGTAAGAAACGTCTGCACGTCAGAACCAACTCATGAAAGCTCCGCTACCCTTAATTCATTCAACTGATAAATGAATTAGTTCAACAAAACCTTGAAAACACACTCCTGTAGAGAATATGAAATTATATCTACAAATTGAATAAATATTTCAATCTAGATAATATATTAATGAAGGTCCTCGTTTCTTTTTTCTATTATCATTTTTTTATTCAGTTAAAACAGCTTTATACCAACTCTGATAAAAGTTTTTGAAATATCTGATGTTCATTGTACCATTCGGTGGAATTTGGATCATTTATTGTTGGCAGAGTTTGCTGCCAATCTACAAAACCCGCATGTGATTTGAGAGCGTTAAAAATTTTACGAGAGTTTCGATACAAAGGAAATTGCAATAAATTTTCCCTATTTTTATTTCTTAGCTTAACTTGCGAGATGTTAGCTTAACTTGCGAAATTCACAACCACCAATGTTCATAGAACAAACTTAAGTTACGAAATATTTCTAGCATTTAATTTTATTCTCCTCCATATTTCATTAATTTGTCGGGCGTTTTTACTGGTCAACTTTTCCAATAATTTATGATAATGATTCGCTAAAAATTGTCTTAACTTCGTATTTAATATTTTCTTTGGCCATTGTATGTATTGATTAACGTTGACTTGCGAAGGGAAGAAGGGATTTATCTGAAAACATCTAGAGCACAAGAAGCATTTAATGGGACTCCTCTACGATTAAAATTATGTCCAACAGTTCCAAAATGCGCCAAATACTGAAAAAAATTGAAAACGTTAAAATCAGGTTTCATCCAACTGAAAAATTAAAATTGAGGTCATGTTATAGTTCATAAGCGGTTTATTAGACATCAACAATGATCGATGTGTATCGCCTCCTAAGATAGAAAAGTCGCAGTTTATGGTTGGCCAGTAGGGAGAAGCAGTAACAGAAATCGAATATAAAAAGCTATAAACTTTTTGAGATACACCGCCCTGATTGGAGAATTTTTCATGCATTTTTACGTGAGGAATTGTGAATGTACACTTATGTTTGCAATGTAGCTAACTGTGAAAAGGGGGTACGGAAATGCCATTATACTATTTAGTAGTACCTAGTCCTGACCAGTGCAAGGTTAAATAAGCTCCGTCTACATCGCCGATTGCCCGAGTACGAGACGAAAGGAAACTAAAAAACAAACAGAAGTGGCTGGAGTCGTCTTACCTGCGTTCCGTGTCCCGAAAAATATTAAAGTGCAACAATAATAGGGGTCAACAATTTTTATAAGATGAGTGGTGCATTCTAAGGAATGAATGCAACATCATCATTCGACAACGGAGACATATGCAAGTGTATTGTAAATGCCTTTCCCCAGATATAAATCGAGAGCGAAATGGAGGTCGCATTCTAGCAAGACGACATCCGTGAAACAACATGCTATCATCCAGTGCAAGAGTCATGAATCCAGTGCAATTATTAATGAAACATTTAATACAACTGTTTTCAATTTTGTGTCAATTCATGTGGTGTTATTGTATTAGTGCACTAATACAAAACGACGTGTTACTTCAATTGCCATCATTTCAGTCTCTGATGCTAAGTGCAAGGATGTCACCTTAAAATTTTTTAACTACATAAGGTGTCTGCCGGCTAATGGCACCGTGAACACTTCAAAGTGTAATGATCCAGCAGATAAATATCACTGCTATCTCCCGAGGAAAAAACATGCGCTACACTTACGAGAGTAATGACCTCAGTAGTTGACGCACCCGCAATCATTAACAACCAACCAACGTTTGTATCAGTGCAAATTCAGAACAAAATCGTCATGGGTCCAGTGGTAAGCAAGGGCATATTGATTCAAATATTAGCACTCAGCTTCACAAAAGTCGTGTTAACCGAAACTATTGACTTAATTACATCCACTTCAAACACATTTGACCACCTATACTTCGATTTTCGCAACTATACCCCTGGCAGGTATCAGCCGTTGACAGTTTCATCCAACCGGGAGCTTGTACGTTATCATAGTGATATAACTCTGACGACGTTATAGCTCCCGATTGGATGAAACCGTCACCAGTTGATACCTGCCAGGGGCAGAATTGCATACATCGCAGTATAAGTAGACTGCAAGAGAACAAATCTATCTCTAGATTCAAAAACAGGCTTTTGAGAATACGCCGAAAACATTTGAATCCCTCCAATCCATGTTAACAATAATTAAAAGGTTATCAAATTAAACAATGAAATAAAACCCATGTTACTAACCAGTTTACCCCAACATTCAGATATTGTTGTGATAAATTAATTTTAATGCAGCGGTAAACTTCAAGAAAGCAATTAAATATTTTACCAATACAAAGAAACAGTTACACACATACAAGCACCCGACCAACAAACAATCCTCTGTGGTTTACAAAACAATTCATCCCTCCATCTCTCAAAAGGAAATATCTCGAAATTTATAAGCTTCTGCCCTCTTAAGTGTCGCGTATTACACTACACCTGTACCAGTGGTAGCCGCGGATTAGTCAGGAGAGCATATTTTAAACCAAATATGTAACCTGAAAGTAAAAGCTGAATCACTGAGATTAAAAAGGAATAATGCAGTGCCTCCACTGTTTAGATTTAGAGCAATCTAAAACAATTTATTTGTTGCATTTATTGTTCAGATAGCCATTATTCTGTCACCTGCTCTCGGATGAATGAGTTTCTAAAATTTAGAATTTGCAAAAGATCTCATAGAGCTGATATCCAGACATTAGAATGCTTACACTGAAAAATAATTTGGAAAACAAATAAAACAATTCTCACAAAACATTACCAAAGTGGAGAATTAACAACCGATTCCCTACCACTAATACCATTCGCCCAGTTTCTTACCTCGCCCTTTCCCAGTTTACGTAAGACGACCCACATACTAAATTTCCCCACGAAACGCTAATTAACCATCACCCAAAGAACAGCACTCGAAATCAGTCAGATAATAACTTCCAAAATAATCGTGCACTAAATAATCCACGCAAAAACACTTTCTTAAATTCTCCATTCAATATAATTAACTCCATAACCACTCACATAATTAATATAAAATATAACACACCCGTTAAAAACTTACAACAAACAATAGCCTCCTTCATTAGCACCGCCCATGGCTCACAGTGAATTTAACCACCCATGAAGCCTAATGAAATGAAATGCATGTAGCGTCAGCAACTCCGATAATATTTACAAGCCAATAATATCGACATTTCTTATATCACTGTCTCACACTTAAATCCTTCCTGACCATTGTATATTCTAGAATACGGACAAAATCCCATAACACGTAATACACACAATAGACGTCGTGGCCTTAAAATAACGGTAATTTCCCTCCCCTGCTTCAACCTAACTATTAAAGTAGCTTATAATCTACCTTTTCTAAAGAAAAATGTCACCCATTACAATCCTAGGTGATCTTAATTCTAAAAACATTTCCTGGGGATGCAAAGTCAGCAATGCCGCAAGCTCTCAATTACTTAATCACATCAACACTAGTAGCTGAACTGCAAAAATAATGTGTCCGAAATTGATATCCTCAGAGGGATCTGATTCTAGACAGACCTTACTTATATTAGATGAAAACAAAAAAAGCCCAAAAACAACATTAGAAACCATATCAAAACTACAACAAACGCAATAAAATAATTTCATAAATATTCACATTTGAAGTTCAGCTATTCTTTAGAGTGGTACGTACATTTTATCAAACAAATGTTTCTAAGATTCAAACGCAGAGCTTTATTAAAATTGTTTCGGTCTCGCATCATTTGTGATATCATTCTACTAGAAAAACGCGCCTACGCACGTGCCGTAAAGTTTCGCCTTGTTGGAAATGAAGTCAAATACAGAACCCGCATTGGAGTTTCGTGTTACATCCATTTAACTTGCATTAATCGTAGGTAGACGCAAACGAGGTCTGGTGGCGTCTAGTGGGACTTGCCGGATGACCACTGTCAACATTCTCCAAGGGAATAGGGTCTCGCCATTATGGCGCACTCAACGTGTTAGACTAGTCCTAGAGAACACGGTCCATCAGCTTGACAAGAACCTGTTTACCAATGCATTCAGTCGGGTATTGTTATCACGGAAGATGCAAAAGCCCATGTGTACAATTACTTATGTACCCATTAAGTGGGATTCTAGAACCCGATTTCAATTTCATGTTTGAGTCAAAATCAGCTTTTCTAAGCATAGCTGTTCAAAAGATCAGGATTCTTAATTACTTTTTAGTCGTCTTATACTCCTGGTTAACGTTATACATATCAATGTTTAAGACAATGTTTTAAAAAGATAGGATATAGTTTAAGGTGAATTAATTTTTAACAAAATCACTCAAAACTCATTTATAACGCAGTAAACACCGATATTATGTTAACCTCTACGGGGACAGGTAATGCAGTCATTGAGGTAGTCAACATTAATGAGGTTTTCTTTCTCATAAATATCAACAATTCAATTCATGTAGGGACCTGATGTTCATACAAATGGATCGCTTTTACATTCAGAAACGAGTAGTGCTCAAACAGTACGTACTTTATCGTTCGAACTTTCAGCAAATTACGCAAAAAGTACTCAAATTTCGAAAAATTATGCATAGCATTATATCAAAATCAGCCTTTAAAGACCAGATTTCATCAAGGGAAAAAATTATCCTTAATATTTTAATTGTTGGAAGACTCCAAAACAAGTTTGAACTTTTGTAAATTTCTAAAAACCATGGTTTTTAATGAACATGTGACCTGTACCATTCTGTTAAACATTCTTCACAACTTTCCAAACACAAAATTTGGAAAATGTCCCAGGAGACTAATGTAAAGTACCTCTTAAAATTAAAATATCGATTTCAAATTCCAGGATCCGTGACATCAATCTGATCTATTGGAGAATATCAGGTTTGGAGAAAATCGCCTGAACGGTTCAGACTCGAGCGTTGTTCACAGACCGACAGAGGGACGGACGGACGGACGGACGGACGGACATTTTGCCGTCATTCGATTTTTCGGTGTCTATCAAGGACCCACAAAACATGTATTCTGGCTACACCATGTGTTAGAGGTTTCTTCTTCTACACTTAGTAACTGAATTTATCCACATTTTCGTTTTCAGGGCGCTGTAATAAGAGTTTTTCTGGGAAAAATTTGTCTTTCTTTCGCGCAGTATTACATAACTTTCTCTCTACTGCATAAGCGGTAGCGAGAAAGTAAAAGAATTCCGATAAAAATTGGAACCACCCAGCTTTCATCAACGTACTTATATATTGGAGTAATCAATTTTAAAACATTGCAGACATTTCGAGAAAATTGAGAAAATGTATTGAGGCTTAATGTAAATTATCTCCAGAATTAAAATATCCATTTCAAATTCAAGGGACGACGACATCAGCCAGAAATATCGAAAAAATAAAAAAAAATGGTGAAATTCCTCAGGATGAATTAGGTGCTAGTGTTGTTCACTGACGGACGTGTTTGTGCAAAAAACACTCTTGCAAAAGTAAGGACCCCGAAAACGCTAATTCCGTCTACAGAACGAACTAAAGGGAGTAATTTACTACTCTCAGGAGCTAGAAATCCCACTATTTTAGTGTCAAGAGTCCCCACTTTTCGTTTCACCACTACAATGCTTTCTCTGTGCTACAAAAGTAATATTCGATATATCTATCAAACAGACTCCTTAGAGATTCAATGAAATGTATTGCTTGAGGGTCTTATATAATCTACTAAACTTCGTAAACAGCGTTGCTACGGATGCTGTCCTCTTGCTTTGTCTATCACCAAGGTCTTGAATAGAGCAGATAAATGACGTCATTAGGCCCGGATAGATCATACAGTGCGGTAAATTAGTGAATGAACCCCTCCCATTTCATGAACCCAATTAAACGGACTATATTCAGAAATCACACACTGCTTTCAGCACCGCCGCATTTCATCTGTTTACAACCACATTTTCGCGCATGAACGTGCGATATCTGGACGTTAGTATTATGGGGTAATTGTGATACGTGATCTACAGAATCAGTTGGCGAGATTTCTGCACCCGAGTTGATACGCTAAATTTAGGATCCAAATTAAATTTATGAACGTGGGATAAATGAACGTACTGTGTAAAAAAATATTAGCCACAATTACTTGAACAAATGTTTTATGTTTTCCAATCTCGAAGCTTCGGACTTTCAAATTTATTCCAATACCGACCAAACTCCACCGGCTAGGGATCGGATAGCAAGTTGCAAATCGTTTATGTCGCAAAACAATACACAGAATACGCATTGTTTCCAAGGGAAATGTTATAAACGGACAGAGAATGTAAATGATTGAATGGATCACCAACTAGATTATTAATTTCAGATAAATGGAATCAGTTATTTATGTTTTAAGTTTCTATCAACTTAATACATCTGCCTTTTCATCATAGTTATGAAGTTTATAAATTGCAACAACGAAATGAACTGAACCTTAACATTCTCACTAATATGGAGATTCTGACTTCTTAAACATTTTCGTAAACGTAATATGCACTACGTACGACAATGCTATATCAAAAATGTTCTAAATTTATGAGTAAATATCTCTATATGTAGATTAGATGTCACAGAAATCATTTTTGCGGTAACCTTTAATCTTGACAAATAAAAGGTTGTATTTGTCAAATGGATTTGTAACAAACCAGTATCTAAGCGAGGTCTTCAGGCTTCACAGAATTGATGAGTACGATACGTACACTAGGTGATCAAAAGTATCCGGACACGTAGAAAATGTTATATCGTAGTCGTGTTTTTCATGGAGGGGGTTTGCACCCCTGGCTTTAAGCTGTGGCACTATCACGGCACAGACCTACGTTTATGTTTTGAACACCTTCTTGCTTTCCACTGTTGAAGAGCAATTCGGGGATGGTGATTGTATCTTTCAACACGATCGAGCACCTGCAAATACTGCACGCCCTGTGGCGGAAAGGTTCCACGACAATAACAACCCTGTAATGGACTGGCCATCACAGAGTTCTGACTTGAATCCTATCGAACACCTGTGGGATCTTTTGGAATGCCGACTTCGTGGCTGGCCTCACCGACGTACATCGATACTTCTCAGTGCAGCACCCCGTGAAAATGGGCAGCCATTCCCCAAGCAACCTTCCGACACCTGATTGAAAGTTTGCCAGCGAGAATGGAAACCGTCATCATCAAAGCGAAGAGTTGGCCAACACCCTACTGAATTCCAGCATTACTGATGGAGAGCGCCACGAACTTCTAAGTCATTTTTAGCCAGATGAGCGGATACTTCTGATCACATAGTTTATTACAAAAACATTTATTTGTGTAATGAAACAACAGATTAGAAAGGCAATGATATACAAGAACAACAAGACTATTCTCATAGGTGAGAGTCAGAACATGTTTCGTCGGTGCCAGAAGCGCGTAGAAGTAGGCGCTCAGCTCCTCCAACATCTCCTGTGAGGAAGTTGCGCTCTAGTGAGCGGCACAGGCCGAGCAGGGGTCGTTACTGGGGAGTCCAGAGCTTGTCTCCCCAGCGCCCAAAGGGGCGTGTCCGCAAAGTACTTGAGCAGAAACCGGAGAGTTTTGCAATTTTCGAAAATACAGAGATATCACAAGATGTTGGATGTTGGAACCCGCGCCGTTTTGATAAGCGTACTTTGCACTGATATATATATAATTCATTAAATATACCCACAAAAATCAAATTATCCGTGTGAAATTTGCGGCGGCGATGGTGGAACGGTTAGCGTACTGGACTGTTGTGCCCAAGTTGGCGGGTTCAAACCCGATCGAAGCCGTGGATTTTTAAGGGCGAAACAAATCCTTCGTACGCCTTCCTTCGGAGGGGAAGTAAAGCCGGCTGTCCCATGTTCGTAGATTTACTTGCAAGTAAAAGATCCTCAAGCCTAAATGACGCCTCTGAGCTAAATTCAAATCGCGTGTTTCTCGCCCAAGAAATACCTCCTTTCTCTCCTAGTTGGTGAAAGGAGCGTAGCGAAATTTGCGTGGTCAGACGGAAGAGCGGGCCTGATGGCCCGAGTCTCGCTACGTAAAAATAAGGCAAATTCAATTCAATTCAAATTTGCACGGTCCTAAGTCCGGAGAAGGCAACCGAGGAACGTCAATTGTTTGGAGAAAATCGTCTGACCAGTTTAGTTCATACTGTTGTTCAGAGTTGTACACACAAACGGATAGACGATTTGCCGACAAACCAATTATTCAGTTAAGACACACAATCGTGGATTCTGATTACACAACGCATTAAAAGAAGCAAATTCTTATGTACAGAGTGGACCGCCCGAGTCGGCCCCAGCAAATATCTTGAAAACGGTATGAGGTATCGAGCTGCCATTTTCGCAATGTTGTTGCAGATGTCGTGGAAAATAACATATTTCGTTTTGTTTGTGCCGTATGTAATTTTAGAGATATTCACACATTTGTTTTTAAATGGAAGTACATACATCCTACATTATTTTAAAGTTCTTTAAAAATGAAATGAAATTATATAAATGTTGTTAACAATCGATAATTATTTTTAATAAAATACAGCAAAATTTGGACTTGGTAAACTCCATGCCACAGCGCGGAAGAAGAACTGACCTTGCAACCAACCAACATCGTGTACGAGTGTCGACCCACCTTGTCGGATATCAAATAAGTTCGCTTATTACGTACTTCTATGCTCTTACTGGTAATGCCCATGACCTCAGTTTTTGACGTCCACAAATTCACATTGATCACATTGATTTCAGCAGAGATGATTATCTAAATATCTTTCTTTAATTTAAATATGAGGAGCCTATCGCATTCGAGAGAAAAAGAAAAAAAACGTGTACACTGAGGAGAAACCACTGTATATTTATTTACTTTCATTTAATAATATAATGTTGCAAAGTTGCAAGTTGAAATAATTCAAATCAGAAGAATACATTAGTCAAGGCATTCTTAGCGAACAAAACAAATCAAGATGAGAAATTGAAAAATAAAGATAATAGCAGTATTCAAAATAAATATGCTTATATTAAAGACGTTTCAAAACATGGGAGATTGCAAGAAACTCACTATTTTCTGGTCATGCGCTCTGCGTTTCTCGTCGATCGCGTTGCGCATTTGTTAGTACCATGCCAGGTTAACTGTGCGTTGCGGCATCGCTTTTTTCAAAAACATATTAATCGAGTATTAACAGTGTTTATATCACTGCGTTTCATTTTTAAACAACTTTATAATGATGTAGTAAAAATATCCTTCAATTTAAAAAACAAAGTTGTGTCAATATCTCTAAAATTACTAACGGTCTAAATGACTAATACGGTACTAATATCAAAACGATATATATTGTTCGCCCCATTATGTGTAACAACATCTCCATACAATACAATCCCGATACAACAAATAGCATCTTGATACCTCAAACCGTATTCAAGTTTTTGCCTGGGCTAACTTGGGTGGTTCATCCTTTATAAGAGTATTTTTATTCTACAAAGATTACTGTAATTTTTGATATGAGATACCCACAAAACGACTCTTTTGTCGATAACTCGACCCTTTCTGCAGCAGCATTATTATACCGTCTCTTTACTATGTAAATACGTAGGATGTAATGACCCAGGTCGAACCTTACAGGGATTCCTTGTTTAATTGGTAAAGCGTTCGAATAATGGTTACATAATATTATTTCTTGTTAGTAGGTTATTTCTACACTTCTGATATGCTTAACGCGCCAAGATATCAAATAGCGGTAACTCAACGATTTCGATAAATTAAATAAAAATAAAAAGGAAATAAAATAGTTGTTTTTTTATTTTGACTCATTGTTGAAGCACACATTAAACAAAATTAAAATCTTCCTTTTTGTTATCGTTCATTTTTCAGGAAACATATTAGGAAACGGAGCAAACAACGACTAAGTTTTAGGTACCATAATACCCCTAAACTCAAACGCCACCCGCGCCACGAGAAATCTTCGCCATGTTTCCCCTGCCCCTGCGTGTCCTCTTTTTCAGCAAGCGCAGGCAAACTGACGTCGAAGAAATTAAGTTTAAGTATCGGAATGGCCGGCCCCCGCCGCATCGCCTGCCCGCGCGGAGCAAAAACAGTTGCCTTGAATGCAACGTGAGCACTTATGCCGTGCAGTCGTTGTGCCGGGCTACGCCACTCCGTGAGGTCGGTGCCGGCCTTTCCAACGGGGATCCTCCGAAAGCACTAGAGACGTTCGGGAAGCTACAACATTGCAGTGAACGGAACTGCGTTAAACGCGGCACCCGAGTGTGTGTTTCGGAGAAGCGCAACTGTATTTACACATGTTTACATGAGAACGGCATTCAAGTGGAGGATTCATTTGCATGTTTCGAAAGATTCATATAGTCATCTGCGCACTATTTTTGAGTTCCAAAATCCCTTCCCATCATTTTAAATATAAATAGTTGAAGAATGGGTAAAAGTTAAAGAATAAATGAGTAAATACATAAATAAACACATACATATATAAATACATAAATATATAAATTCATAAATATATAAATTCATAAATAAATAAAAGTAAACCTGAAAAAAAGCGCGAGATCAGCAACATTTAAAAAACTTTACATTTTCCTTCCCATGGTCTAGAAAACTAATTTGCAACGGTACACGAACTGCAGGTTTGATTTTTCTGCATTGTTAATAAAAAAGTAACTCACCCTTACGTCTACTTCTGCCACTACAAGCCAAAGGAGAGTTCAACAAAACGTGCACATAGTGAAACATTTACGTCCAGAAGAGCAAAAAAAAAAAAAAAAAAAAAAACACAATCGCAAGGTAAACTGTACAAAAACCTGATCGAGATGGGTGTGATTGAACCCGGAAGCTGATGTGCTTTATTTGTTACAAACCTAATGGAATCTTAAATAAAATGCAAATGTAAACTTAAATTATTATATTTCACTGTTTTGTTACAATAAACATTTTTTTGAATGCGTCATGAGTCTCTAATTGTATAGAAACAGTTATGCAGCATAATGATTTTACTGTTCAACGTAAATTTGTGTACAGATTTCAATGTTTAATGGTCATCTGGCTATGCGTTTGTAAAGAAACGTACATGAATTGTATGTGGATTTCAGTAAGCGAGCTGTTGATACTGACACTTGACGTACGTGATTTCTACAAGACATTACGAACGACCTTTTCTAAAGAATCCATACAGAAAAACCAAGAGGCCAAAACGGTTAACGCAATTATGTACCAGAGCGTTCAGTCATGGTGACCGGTTTTTTGACAGCCACTGATGGCCATACCACATGGATCGATGCCTGGGGGCGTGCCCAGTGATTTAACATGCAGAAATGATTCTATTTCATTTCAACGAACGTTGGCGCTAACCGGGTAGTGGCGCCGTGGCGCATACATAATATGTATTGTCATCCGACAAAGGAGAAAGTTCAATGAAAAATATTTATATAGTGATGAAAACATTCATTGAAGAATTCTGAAACTATATTCAAGGTTTACTATTTTTAAAAAAGTTAATAATTTACCGCACACGTGTTCAGTTAGAATTGAGAAGAGAGGTGCAGCTAACATGGCTTCTCTTATTTGGCGGGCCCCGAAGCGGGCCTTTGCCGGAGTTTCAAGTACAGTTTTGCTATGTTTATGACTGTTTTTGTGTATTTTGGTCCTGGCACCCCCGGAGAGGGCTCCTCCGAGCCCTTCTCCACCAGCCTATTGAACCTGTTCGTGAGATCGTCGACACAGGGAAGAGAAGACATTGAACGATTTCACTCCACATATTTCGGAGAATTTCCATATTATTTAATATTTATATTATATTAATTCATTGAACATACTAGATGTAAACATTAAATTACTATTATTGTTTGTAAATATTTAATGTAGTCAATAAGCTTTTAAGCAACTTAGCAATGAGTCCAATCGCCAGAAGGGAAAGAAAGTGACACAGCATCAGTGCCAAGAAGACATATTTTTTTATGCAAGATTTGTGGAAGAGCTGATGCGATGCAATATAGAAACTTCTTAAATTTATTGACAAAACTGCCTATGAATTGAAGCTGAAAACTCACATTGCTTCAAAAGGGGGCGGTAAAGAAATAAAAAAAAAAAACAAAAACAAAAAAATAATAAAAAATAAAATAAAAAAAAAAAAAAAAAAAAAAATCATAATAAGTTCATATGAAAGTCAATAACAATGTCAATAAGAGTCAGCATGAAATTGTTTTTGGATAATGTTGAATTTAATTTTACAGATATTGGAAGCAAGACCCTGATTACTGCTCAGACTCAAGGAAGGACGTGTCCAGGAATAGATGGGAACAAAACATGTGCTAGGTGGATGATTTGGACAGGGCTGATTAGGCACATTATTATTCAAATGTACAAGAATGATTTAAGTAAATTTATTTACATTTGGTTAGGAAAGAAATGATATAGTTATTGAAATATCTTGACTATTTGATTGAAGATATGGAAACTGAACGCTGAACGGTTATTAATTAGTGTTTTGGATGAAACTTGCGTTCTTATTCAAAGGCAAGCAAAAAATCTACTAAATTCTGTAAGTGGTGGAAAATTATGAAATCTAGATATAGGCGAATGAGAAGGGCATGGATTGCACTGTAATGAACTGCATCTTTTTGAGAAATAGTAATGTGTGTAAATGACTTATGTGTATGATGAATATCGTTTGACCAATTTGAAGCACCTACATAGTGCGTTCAATATGATTTTATTTCAGTAGATCCTTATTACTAATTGTTTTTAACAATCTAATCCTTTAGGTTATGCCTCTCGTCATGGAAGATTAAAAATGAAAGTTGCTCATAGCAAAAAATTTAGATGAAGGAAAAGGATATATAGTTCATATATGCAGGGAGTGCAAATGTTTCATCGAAGATGCAGACTATTGTTTCCATCGGAGACAAAAGAAGAGTAGTATATAAATATACATAGAACTACGACAGCAGAGATGTTCCAAAAGGGGATGAAGAGAATTACTACCTTGATGAGCAGAACCATCAGTTATTGTAAAGGACAATGCACCTTGTTCAATCTGTGCTGTGTGGGAGTGACATTTCATCAATTGTTTTTAGAAATGTGAAAAATATCATGAAATTATACATTATTCTTTTATAAAAAATACCTGATTATAAACGAGCTATTGAAAACTAGCCACAGTGTTTGAAAATTGATGTTTCACTTAAAAGGGTAGGAATATAAATTTATTACATTGCCCAATGGTGTTCAGTGAATTTTTTGTTATATCTGCTAATAAAAGTTTTCTTTGAGAACATCAAGTTTGCCAGTAGAATGTTTATATGTATTTATAGAGGATATGAAAATAAATGCATATTGTCTTTGGAATATAACTAAAATATTTATTTAAATATCCTTTGTCATTTCCAATTTTTTTAGAAAAGAGAAAAGACCTTCATCAACATGGTAAGAATGGTGGACCGCCAGCATTTTCTATCTCAGCACTTACATACCGTTAAAAAAAAAAAAAAAAAAAAATGAACCTGACATAGCCTTTAAGTGTCTCTTTTGAAAACTTCTGAAGTAATTGTTCAGAAAAGGTACTCTTAAACCTAAGTTTTTGTTGAATTAATCATAGATAAGCAAGTTTTATTTTTACATGATGTGATACAATGTGATTGCCAATGTTTTCATGATTTGAAAAATATATCAGTTGATGTGGTGCCAGATATCATTGTAGATGAAATGATTTGAGAAACAAAATATTGTCTAGAGTCTTTTTTGCAGAAAATTTGCTTAATATTAAAAGTACTTATTCCATTCTGTACATTGCCTTTAGTTGGAAGAATTTTATGACACACATAACAGAAAATTATAGAAGAAGATTGCGAAAGTAGAAGTTAGGCTGGATGCTTCAGGCGATTTCTGTCATAGTAAATATGCAGGATTGACTTTGATCGATAACTTCCTCATGCTGTTCCCGTGCCTGGGCTCTTTGTTAGTCTCTACTAAGAGAGATAGCGTCAGTATATTACATGTTTAATGCAGTATATTTTCATAAGTTTGAAAAAAGATTTGACATAACTCTTGTTCTCAGGTGCAGAATTAACAAGTTATATTATGTCCATCGAGGGCAAGTAAGTGGTTACATTCCAGGGTGAAACGTAAACTTTATTGTTTTTAAAAATGATCTAGCTTACTTGAAATAATATGCCTTTGAAATAAATGCCATTTGCTTGCTTCCCAGAAGTAATGTTGACTTTTTGCCCTCTGTTATGGGTAGGTCCTGTTTTTTTTAAGGCCGTACTCTCATGAAGATATAACTAGACACTTCATATGATCTGCACATGTTAACTTCCCTTTGTAAATTCTTTTTTTAGTATTATTTATATTAATTTATTTATTAAAAGAAAGAAAGTTTTTTCAGTTATACGCAAGGTTCATTTTTTATGTATATGAATCAGGCATATAAAATTGATGTGTGTATGAAAGTATGTTGAAGAAAAGGTTTGATTGTGAATGAATGGGTTTGAAAATATATTATTAATAACATTCATTTACAACTTATCAAAAATTAATTTCAAGTGATAGAAAAATTAGTTCTTATTAATAAAAAGAATTAGAAATGCAGATTCAGTGAAAAAAAGGAAAAGGATCCTTTGAGCAGTATGTTAGATTTCGTATTGTACATCTTAATGCAATACATTATAAATTATCAAAATCGGCTGTTGGAGGCTGTGATAGCCAATAAAGTGTTGTCAAATAAGAAGATACAATACGACATTGTTCATTTGTTTTTAGCATCTGTAAAAATTTCAAATGTATAAGTTTTATTTCAAAATTTTTAGTCCTGACCCTGGCAAATGTGGTAGGCTGAGGCTGGAGATTTAATAGTAGGTGTGAATATTTTCTAAAAGGACTTAGAAAACTCATTTTGATTTTGTATAGTTGGACTTTTAAAATTATCTTAAGTGGATTAAAATTTATTGAACTTCAAATGGATTCGGTTGGAAATGTTGTATCTTCAAATAAATAATCATGCAAATAAAGGGAAATTATTTTTTTTCACTTATATGTTTGTTTTTTATGTTACTTTTTCACACTAATTTCGTAATCGGATTGTTATATTATGTAATAAAGTTAATTGAGGCTTATGAAACATTTCAATTTTCATTTTCTAAGGCTAAATCTTGAAACAGTGATCATGAAAAACCATTTATCTTTAATGTAATGAAATAACTATTTAATATCTTTTGAATGGACATGGTGAGACAATAATTTATAGCAGTTTCAACAATGTTTTATTTCTTTTAAGAACTGACTTGTTCCCAATATTTAAGGAAATTTACCTGAAGTTACTGATCAATTGAATTAACTGAGAAATTGACTGCCAAAACTTAACTCCAGAATATCTACTAACTTGTACCCTTTTCCCCAAGAAATCTTTGAAGTGTAGTGGGAAAATTTTCCAAGATTGTACAATCAGGAGAAGCCAAAATTATGAAAAGAAAAACAGCAAATTCATAGTAGTTTTTATGTTAATTATACATGTCATTTAAGCCTTGTTTCATTAGTTCAATAACTGAACAAATTATAGTAATTTAAGTATTATTACAAATGAATTCAAATTAACTAACCATATCTGCAAGTCACTGATCAATAATTGATACATTGGCTGTCAGTCATAAGATGAGCAACCGTGAAATAAATCGTAATTATAAACACCAGATATCATAACTGCAAAAACATTTATAACAGCACACATTAATTTGAATCTCTCTGAACACGCAGAATTCGAAAAGTACCGGCAGAATCCGGCAGGTTTGTTACAAGGCCTCGTGGGGAGCTTTGCGTATATTCCATTTCATTCTTGTATTCTAATTGGACTTAATTCAATCAATCCACACATGCTTCTCAAGAGTATTCGAAATGGTTTTTAGGTATCACTTAGTATAATTTTTCATCATTAATGATACGAGATTAAAATGAATCTCTCGTGAAAACTGTTCTAACATCACGCGCATCAAAATACATTGTGAACAACAAAATTCATCAACGCGACCAGCTGGAATGCAACTCAGCTGACTGGCGGAAGAATATTTAGCGGAGAGCGACTGCCGGTCTTAGGCGACGCTCATCTGTTATACAATATGTCATTAAAATCGTTCACTGCCCTGAACGCTCTGTATTGTTAATGTTATGTGTAACGCACTGGTGAGATTTTATTTACATATGAAATTTGTAAACGTGTTTTTCTTATTTTCAGCACTTTATATATTAAGATGTTTTTTTCTTAGAAGCAAAATGGAAGCTGGCGATTAAAAAAATAACTCCTGCTGTTAGAAATTATCTAACTATGCTAACTTTATTACGTACTTACGTATGCAAGGAAAAAAATCACGCCAGATTGAAATTTGCATTCTTAAAAGCTCTTCTAGAGACAGATAATGTTTGATTATAAAATATATCATCATTTTGTAAAATTACCTGCAAATATTTATAATAAACACAATAAAATATATTCGAATCAAAGAACGCCATGCATGTCGTCTTTAACTATACCACGAACGAATGGCGCAGATATATTTTTATCTATAGTAATGAAACTAATATTGTTTCCTATATAGCTTTAATTTTTTACTCCGCGTCCTCTCATTTAAAATCTCATCCTGTGTCATTGATTTTGAATGATAAGGTATAATACACTACCAAGGATCACGACATAACTTGACTATGGTTGTCTTCTCACGAAGAGTTCTCACGAAAAGCCACTGCCCGTTTCGTAAGACATCGCTTCTGAACGAAGATATTCAGAGAAGAAAACTTCAGCGCCCAAACATCCCAGAAAAAAACACAGAAAATCTGAGTGCAGTATCTTGACTCCAAAAGACAAATTTAATTTTGTGTGGTTTTCCCCGAACCTAATAAACTAGAACGTTAAATTACGTAAATGAAGGGAAATTGTATTCAGGTTCTCCGATCACGAGTTAGTAGGGAAAGGGATCACACGTTCAAGGTCAGCTTCTGCGCAGTGGGGGGAGGGGATTTCCAATATCCGTTAGCTAAAGCCAGAACAAGAAAATTTACTGACCTCGTACTTTGCATGCATCTTTCATTAAAAGAAAAATGTTATCGAATTGTCCATACCAATTCCTCTTTCTAACTATTAATGTATCGGGTGCATGTGAATGTTATTTTCCTGTATTTTAAGAGAGTTAGTATTAATATTTAACATCAAACTTGAAAAAAATAAGATATCTATGTTTGTCTTTTTCTTATTATTACGGTCACTCGAATAGAGTTACTTCGACCTAAGGGCTTCTTAGAACGTGAAGTGCTTTTAATTCTGGGTTGGATCTTTTTGGAGACAGATTTTTTTTCATTTTGTTCCTCGGATAGAGAAGAAAGCCCTTACAATGGTGCAGGTGCCAATTTCGTCTAATAGAACATTCTCTAGAAACTTGCAAAAACATTTTGTTCCCTAAATTCTATATTGATGATAGATTTTTTCTTATAAAATACGTTCTAACCAATAGATATCTCAGTAAGGTCTTATACTAAAAAACTGAAGTTTTAGCATAATTTTTGTTTGAATTAACGTATGTTTTTTTTTCAAAAACTGCTCCAAAAAAACAAATAACGCTTAAAAATGGCAATCCGAGTTTTGTTGAATTCCTAGAAAGTTGCAAAAGTTACAAATAATGAAAAGAAGTAAATGTTATTAAAGAATAACTATTTGGTTCCTGCTGGAAAGGCCAGGCATTCACCGGATATCGACGGTAGTTTTGGAGTTTGCTTAAACAAACCAAATGGTGCAGTAGTTTGTGTTTGTTTTCGTTTTTAGTGCCATATTAGAATAGTTGCTCTTCTTAATTTAAAATGGTAATACATTTTTTATTAGTAAAATTTCTGCTGAATATTTATAGAATAACTTTTTTATTTCAAGTATTTAAAAGCTAGTGTTTTTCAATTGCTTTAAAATATTTTTTAGTAGTTCTATTAGCGTAATATTTTTTGTAGCCACGATTTTTAATAATACTCTGAATGCTGCGTTCTTACATTTTAGTTCAATATTATTGATTCTTTGTGTCGTTCATTTGTCGGAGCAACGAAATGCATATTGCTTTCTATCGGATTGCAAAGAGAAATTTTTCATGGATACCTGCAAACTGTGGTTGTTTATTTTGCAGAATGAAAAGACCCAGACTTTCATCGCGCTCTGCCTTTTCATAGTCGCCCAGTTGCAAGATGTGGATGTGTTGTGGTTGAGATCAAGAAAAAATTAGAAAGCTACAATGAGAAGTCTTCCGAGATCGCAATTTCCGAGAAACCACTGGACCAGTCTCTCTTCAAGTGGTTTCTCAGATAAACTTAACAACATCCGAATGAAGGTATACAGTAAAAATTGAAAGGTCTTTTGGAATTAGTTTTAGGCGCTGGAGATTAAAAAAGGAATACTTTCAACTTCGAAGAACAACAATGGTCACAGAAAGAGTTGATTCGCGCAAAAAGACACGAGTGAATGTATTGTCCGGGCTAGAATCTGAAAGATCAATCTCTTTCTTCCCTTTTTGGCTTGATGTCGATTCAACAAGCGCCATGTTTTATTTCCGTGGGAAGTGACCCAAGTGCTGGTGTAGCGAATTTAAATACGGGAGTTCTCTTTCCGAAGCTCGGAAGGCGATCCGAAGAGGGAAATCCTGATTAAACTTTTAGCCATCTGTACCATGACCTTTGTTGTTGGAAGGTCTGGATCTACCACGAATTGAAGTTCGAGCGGTGGTTTTCTTTTGTTTACATCTATGAAACCAATGTGTTGTTTTTATTATAGATATGATGCTACCCAGAAATTCCATGTTTATTGTTTTTTTGTATTTACAGCGCATATGATATACTATTGTTTTTTTGTATTTACAGCGCATAAGATATACTATTGTTTTAATGATTACAGTTTATTTATTCTTCATCACACAAAAACATCCTTAAGCTCATCCTCAAACACATCCTTAAGCTCCCAGACTTGTAGATTTCAGAAAAGAACAGAAATGATTTGTACAAATAATAAGGACATTCCAGGCGCAGGCACCTTAGTAGATACCCCTACTATCGCATCTCAAAAAGAAAGACATTAAACAACGAGAAGAATTTCTTTAAAGATCGGGAAAAATGTCTAGTATATACAAAATATACAAGTAGTGATTCTGGGTGTTAAATATAATTGTGATAACCTGTTAGAGACGTGAATTGTGAAATTGTAGTTAATGTAAGAGATATTTATATTTATGAAATTTTAATTTATTTTCAAATCTGGTATACTTTAAGAATGTGACTAAAAATGTTTTCTTATTAGTATATAATTATATAATATATAATTTCTTGGAATTATCTGGGCATTTCTTGGAGTTAATGCATTACCAACTGACCAGAAAATCGCATTAGAGAGTTTAGTTGAAGAGGAACAAATTTTCTTCTATTGCAATTGATTAGCGACAAAATAATTCCCATGGAATTATTAGTATCTCTGTAAAATTTTTGTTTACTGATATTTGTTGGACTAGCTTGGTAATGAAGAGAATGGAAAAAGGCATTTCAAGAATTACTTTTCAAGACAAAATTATGTCTCATAAAAAATTTGCGAAGAGTTTTCTGCGTTTACTTAATATTAATTTTTTATATTTTCTAAATCTCTGCAATGCTATCTTAAGGAGACACGTTGCACAAGTGAATTCGGCGCTGCTCGCCTAGCAATGAATCCTAGCACTCATTCAAATTGCCTCTTTGTCCATAGTCAGTCTCTCTGTAAATAATTAAAGATGTTGTCATTGCCAACAATGTTTTTTAATTCAAAAGCAGCTTTCGATGGCTTAGCCATCATCATCAGTTGTCTGCCAGATGGAAGCCACGAAACGACTACCTACCTTCCATCTGGCAGACAACTGATGATGATGGCTAAGCCATCGAAAGCTGCTTTTGAATTAAAAAACATTGTTGGCAATGACAACATCTTTAATTATTTTAAAAATGCCAAAGATATCCTACCACTCTCTGTAAATGTTTGTGGGTGTTTCTTACTCTCTTTAAGTGAAACTAGTGGGACTAAAACAGCACGTACTGTCCCGCCTGTACATTCACGCAAAATTACGAGAAACTAACTCAATTTTTTTTAAAAAAATGTACATGACGTTGTATTAAAATACATTCTTAACGAATAGATTTTATTAGGGGAGAAATCTCTATCTCTAATATTTTAGTAGTAGGGAGACTCCGAAAAAATGGAACTCTCGCTTTTTTCGAAAAATCTGTAAAAAATCTGTATTATTGTCTTCAACGACATTTACGCAATCCAAAATGTAATAAAAAACGATAGAACCATTTTTTTGCACATTTGGAGAATATCCCAATGGCTGAATGTAAAGCTCTCCACCAAATTAAAATATCGAGTTAAAATTGAAGGGACAGCGACATCAGCCAGCTCTATTGGCAATATCAATTTTGGATAAAATCGGCAAAACGGATTGGCCGCTAGCTTTCTTCGCAGACGGACAGACGGACGGAGAGACGGAAAGACGGAAAGACGGACATTTCGCTGTCAGTTGATTTTCCGGTATCAATGGCCCAGAAAACCTGGATTCAGGGTATACCACGTGATTTTTTTAACTTATCAACTGGATTTATCAACTTTTTCGTTACCAGAAAGGTGTAATAACAATTTTTCTGCCAAAAAAGCCTTTTTTTTTAGTTTGCGCAGTAGCGGCGCTTAGTAGCGGCAGCAGGGGCCACGTTCTCTCCGAACAACACAATGTGAGCAGTTAAATTTTAGAATCTGAACGGCGTGGATTTTACAATATAAACGAATTTGTTCTATGAAGGTTCCTTCCCCATCTACTACTCCTACGCAGACGAAGTTTCATTCAGTAAATTCGAAGAAAAGGTAAAGGAGTTCGGTTTTGTTTGGCCCAATCTATGTCGCCACTAGCCCGTTGAAACAGTTTGTGAAAGTATGCGGTTGAAGATGGGCTTGCGTCTCCCACATTATGAAGTTCGTCGTAATTTGATTCTAAGAAAGCTGTAAGCACAAGGCACTCTGTAACGACTGCGCGTACTGGTTTTATTCTCACTGCAACGTCAGTTCTTCTCTTCCTCAGCCATAAATTTTGGAATCTGCAGCCTAAGAGATTGAAAGTGTGTCACTGTTTGAAAGGTGGTGAATCGGTGACAAAGACGCTATATACTTATATCCGCTGTGTATGTATACATATAATATATATTGCATATAGTATGTAAGAGGAAAAAATGTTAACATGCGTTTGATGAAGTACTGATCAAATATCCTTGAGAATATAACATAACTATCTGCGAAAATTTTCTTAATTCGAAAACGAGCAGCTAGGTTTGGAGTAGGGAAAAAAGTGAACATAACATGCCATTCGGAACGATTAGAGAAAAGGTGAAGAAAGCTACGACTGCTGACAATTTACAGGGCGTATTTGAGGGGAGGCTAAAGTTGGGAAGAAATTCGAAATGGATTAAAAAATCCATCGTAGATAGGAAAAAATGACCTTTCTTTGATATTGCATGTATTTGGAACGGGTAGACAAACGGCTGTGATTCTTGTTCGTAATATTAATTGAATGATTTGATATGTATGATCACGTTATTCAAAGCGACTCCGATAAACAGTTAAACAACATTGATGCCGGTGATATGTGACCGGGAGTATAGGATTTTCGGACCGTCGATATATTAGTATATTATAGATTACATGTAGATATTATATATTATTGATAATAATAATAATAGTAATAATTCCACATTCTGATTAAAGTATTGTAGAGGCACCGACTGTTTCTAGATCTCTTTTATATTCTGCCGGCTCCTAAAAAATTTAGTCGTTATCTAGAGAACAAATTACAGCAATAATGACAATAATAACAATAATAACAATAATAACAATAATAACAATAATAACAATAATAAAAATAATAACAATAATAATAATATTTTAAAGAAATATTTCCCATTTTCTCAGCAATAAATTTAGCATTGTTTCCTCTCTTTTTACGCAGCCTGAAGATAAAATGGAACGAATTCAAAAGATTACGAATCAATTACAGTTTCAATGAAGTGATAAGGGCTTGCTAAGATCGCATTTTTAAACCACTTTCCTCTGGGGCCCTCCGCGCACATTATTACTTCCATTACCGCCCCAA
>BOPP01000471.1:37770-55173 GCA_017312745.1 Gryllus bimaculatus
TCAAAATTGGGGACAAAGCTAGAGGTTGCTACTATAGGATGCGCTAGTGTCGCCGGATACAGCTGCTGTTAAGGCTCGCTAACTTTCGCTCATAAAAATTGGTCAACAAATACGAATACAATTTCATTATGAGTGATTTCTGAAATAAATTACAAAATAAGTTATATACTATGCGTTTATTTTCTAAAATTGATTGATTGATTGATTGAATTTGCCTTATTTTACGTGGCGAGACTCGGGCCATCAGGCCCGCTCTTCCGTCTGACCACGCAAATTTCGCTACGCCCCTTTCACCAACTAGGAGAGAAAGGAGGTATTTCTTGGGCGAGAAACAGGCGATTTGAATTTAGCTCAGAGGCGTCATTTAGGCTTGAGGATCTTTTACATGCAAGTAAATCTACGAACATGGGACAGCCGGCTTTACTTCCCCTCCGAAGGAAGGCGTACGAAGGATTTTTTCGCCCTTGAAAATCCACGGCTTCGATCGGGTTTGAACCCGCGAACTTGGGTACAACAGTCCAGTACGCTAACCGTTACACCATCGCCGCCGCGTAAATTCGTTTATTGAATTGAATTTGCCTTATTTTACGTGGCGAGACGGGTCATCAGGCCGCTCTTCCGTCTGACTACGCAAATTTAGCTACGCTCCTTTCATCTAGCAGAGAAATAAGGTATTTCTTGGGCGAGAAACAGGCGATTTGAATTAAGCTCAGAGGCGTGATTTAGGCTTGAGGATCTTTTACATGCAAGTAAATCTACGAACATGGGACTGTCGGCTTTACTTCTCTTCCGAAGGAAAGCGTACGAAGGATTTTTTCGCCCTTAAAAAATCCACGGCTTCGATCGGGTGTGAACCCACCAACTTGGGTACAACAGTCCAGTACGATAACCGTTACACCACCGCCTCCGCATTTGTTCATAGTAATACACGCATGAAAGAAAATTTAGCGCAAATCGTGATCATTTGTATCAAGCGCGTGTGTTTGCGTTCCGAGAACCCACGCGCGGTTTAAATAACGTTGGTAGCAGTGCGTATTTTTGTTCGTGTAGGAAGGAGCGCGCCACTGTAATGGTCCCCACCACGTTATATAGGAGTTATAGGGCCCTGTAGAGGCATGATAGAGGGTTTACCTTTAGATGTAGACCAGTAATGTGGAGACAACGCAAGCGGCTTAGTCTACCCCTTGGCTATAGTGCTTTTCAATATTGATAAGCTTCTGACGCATTGTTGGGATATACTTAATTGAAGTGAACATCCTCTTGACGACTTCTTTATCCAAGAAAAAGCAGCTTTTGACGGCTCAGCCGTAATCAATTCTGCTTCTTTTATACAAGCATAGACTTCGTTATGGAACGTTAAATAAGTCGAAATGTTTCTGGAGACGTTGTTAACCTTAGTTATTTAGTGTCTTCTAGAAATATCCTGTTCATTTGTTTCTAATGCTTATAGAGCGTAAGGTTTTTACAACAATTGTCCCGTGTGTGAAGTTTTCGTAATTGCCTAAATCATTCATTATCACTGCACCAGATTCAACAATACGAACCAAGAATGTCAATAGAGTTGAAATATTGCAGTTTATTCAGTCATTTTAATCTTCGCAGTTCATAGTCTTCAACTTCATTTCATGGATCTTACTTCTGTTTTTGCTGTTCTCACGTTCCAAGGAAACGTGCATCCGATGTTCCGTGGCCCTAGGTAGGATTATTCAACTCCACTACTCATCTTCCTACAAATATCCAACATTTCACCAGTATCTTCCAGTACTGCATTGTTTTGCATTTTTTTCACAATTTCAAGCCTTCCCCAATGCCTGTCTTTGAGAGTCTACACAGTTTTAGAATACTCCACATCTCCCCAAAGCTTTTCGTCACAGACCATCCGCTGTCTTCGAGTAACTGCATGTACAATTCCACGAGTTAAATTTGCAAACCAGCAGTGAGTTGGCGATCAGCTAGGCATGTCCACGTGCTCGTCGTAGCCCCTGGGACCTCGCTTGCGGATGCCCACGGACCTCTGTGAAGCTCCACAGGCCAAGGAATGGAAAGTGCTCGGTTCTTGTCGCGTAAATAATCTTGAGAGGAGAGCATCTGGAAAAACCTGGGCTCAGCTGGCTCCGGCTGTAGCAAACGGCCTCTCCCTATGGTTACAGGTGAAGAGGACCTGGGTGGCAGACTGGTCCATGGGGAGACAGACCTCAGTGATGCAGAGAGAGAAATCAGCCTTGAGGAGAAATCCTTAAGCAAAGCCTGCTGGTTGGAACCAGTTTTTCCAGCCACCAAACTTTCCATGCGCAGCGTTCGTAGCGTGGCCAAGGGAGAACGTTGTTACTGGCTCACTCAATGATCATGAACGGCACGACAACAACAATGGAAACGACATCTGCAAGAATAAAGGACAAACGATTTGGAATACCGGAACATGTAAATATAGGGACTTGGAATTTACGTGGTCTAGTTCACAATGAACGTCAATTAATGAAAGAAGCTAGGGAAGCCAAACTGGACTTTGTAGTGCTATCTGAAACAAAAAACAACAGTAAGGAACTAGTAAAGTTGGGCTATATACAATGATATATGATACCGTATCTATAGAATGTAGAGCAGTATCAATAGTAGCTATTATTATAATTGAGAAGTGGAGGAGCAGGATAACATTGTACAGTTGGGTAAATGAGAGTTGCCATGTGTATAATGTCATGCGAGAAAGGAATATAGGTTCTCACCATTTCTTGATAAGAGAGAAAGTTGTTCTGCCAACTAGATGGGTGAAAATTAAAGACAGATATAAAGATGTTCAGGAAACAGTGTGGAAAATTAATCTATTAGAAGAACCAACTATTAGACAACTATTCCAAACACGCATAAATCTCTATCTGGAGGAGGTCCTGTAAGTATGCACATCGAACTAGAATAGCATAAGATCCTTCAACTAATCGAAAAGGTAGCCTCTGAAACTCTTGGAAAGAGGAAGTAATATAAAACCAGGAAAAGGCTAATTATTTGGAATGAAGAATTTCAGTGTGGTGTTGAACAGAAGAAAAAAACTATATTTACAGTGACTCATGAAGAAAAATCCTGAGGCGTTGGAAGAATATAGAGCTCAGAGAAAGGAAACTAAGGCTCTAGTTAAAGCGGAACATAAGGAGAGCTGGGAAAGGTATGTCGCAGATATTAAAAATGAAGTGCATGGTCGCCAGGCCGCGGCTTATAAAATAGTAAAACATTTAAATAGAGAAGAAAAGACTTATAACTTCTTAATAAAGAAAATTGGGTTAAATATTGCCAATTCCTATGGAGTAAAAAAAATTTAGATTGCAAATATGAGGAACATGAAGAGTACGACACATGTTCCTTTGAAATAAATTAGAATATAAGCAATTGCAGGAAGATCTACAAAGTGGTAAACATCAAAAATCCCCTGAGACATACAATATGAGTATATAACTCTTTAAATATCTCCCCGAAGAAGCAAAACACAAATTACTAGATTTCTTTCTAGTAATTCGACGGAATGCATAACTTATCAAAACTTATTATACGTGTTCTTACACCTTTAGATTCCGCCATTAAAACCTTACGACGGGAAATCGTCTATTAACTTGTGGCGAAAGCCACTGGTCGGCTTGGGGCTACTGCCGCTAGTACCGACTTGTTCAATTTTGCAACGTGTTCCTGGAGTGTTCATATCCTGCGCTCTTCCGCCTGACCTCGCTCCTACCCACCGATTGGTGATTGATTCATTGCTAGTGATTACGGGCGCGTTATGTGTCATGTCAGTGAATGTTTTCGTTCAGGAGGTGGCGGTGATCTCTCCCAGTTTGTTAGAGTACTGCTCAGGTATTTGCCTGATGCTGATCGGAGAAACCACAGAAAACTCCCGATCAGAGGAGCCGGTCGCTACTCGTCGTATCCAGACAGCGATTGAATTCGACCTAATTGACAAACTAGTGTCGTAAATCTTGACATGGTCGGTACTCGGGCCTAGGACCTCTAGGTCAGAGGGACTGAAGTGACATCACTTGTCCTGAGCCATCTCTCCCAGTTCCTACCCATCGACACATGCCCGCCTTAATGACGTGCTGTCCTCTGAAGGTTCCATGACACTCTTAGGCATATTCTTAATTGCGAATCCAGTGTCTAAGCATCTCGGTCATAGCTAGAATGAATATGCGATTACAAAGACATGGTATGAATAAAGATGGAGCAACGGTGGAAATAGAGTCAGGGAAAAACAGGAACTCTCAGAAAACGTGTCAGGAACACGCTTTGTTCTCACAAATTCCACCCGGAACGACCGAGGTTTGAAGCTCGGTCCCAGAGGAGGATGGTGACCAGTCAGACCGCTCCGCCTTGGGTCGCTCTTCTGCGGCGGTGGAGCGGGGGCTGGGGCGGTGGAGGGAACGGGGATTGTCGTGCGGGGGCGTCGGGAGTGTGACGTGCGGGGGCGTCGGGAGACGAGCAGAGGTCCCAGTGCACTTGAGCCGCGCCGCCGCCGTTGTCATCGCCGCCTTTCGGCCCTTGCTCGCGCTCGCCCCGCCTCGCCCCACCTCGCCTCACCCGCACCTCCCTGGAGCCTCGCAGAGAGAGCGCCTCGCCGCTTTGTGCGGCTCCTGTCAACCTGCGCCCCGAGCTCCAGCGGCGCCCGCGGCCCCGCGCTCGCCCCGCTTCGATGGCGGTGACGTCCACTCCGCTCCCGCTCCGCTCCCGGCGGACGCCCTCCACTTATCGGACTGCGTTGCCGGAAGATTCGTGCGTGGAACGGTTAGCGACACCCACGTTTGCAGGTTGAAACCCAATTCAAGCCGTGGATTTTAAGAGTAAAATATTTCTTCGTACACCTTCCTTCGGAAGGGAAGTAAAGCCGAATGTCCCGTGTTGTAGATTTACTGGATTTGAAAGATTCTTAAGCCATAAATGGCATAGGAGGTAAATTTAAATGGCCTGTTCCGTCGCCCGAATGATATCTTCTTTCAACGCTTGATAATGAGGGGAACGTAGTGAAATTTCCGTTTTCAGAGAGAGGAGCAGAACTGATTACCTGAGACTCGCGTTGTAAAATACAGGATCATTGAATTAAATTGACCTATGAAGAGACAGTCTTCATGAAATCACCAATAATGTTCGTCACATCTACTCAATTTTTATTCGACACTCCCACGACGAGTTTTAATAATTTCCGCGAAAAATAGCTTTTTTTAATTCCACGACAAACAGTTTTTTATCATTCCTCTGCCTTACTCAAGTTGGTTTTCATGTTTGAATATAATATTAGATCATTGATTCTTTGTGAAATGACAGACTACAATTTAATTTAATGGAGTAAATTCATTACTATTAATTAACTATTAAATAGTAACCACGAGTAAATTAAATTGTTAATTTTCCAAACATTTGGAGAATGTGCACTTTTCTATTTACCCGGTCCCTTGGTGTAAGGAATACAGAAAGACAAACATGCCAAAATTGAATAGATCTAAAAATTCTCGTTTGTAGATATGACGTGAGAGATATAAATGATACCGTCTTCGACCATCCGCAAACCCGCTTGTGAGCGTCTAGGTTATGTCGATTCCAAATAAAGAACAAAGGACGTTTCACCATCAGCACAAAATATTTTGAGGCTTCCATTCTTGCCTAATTATTTCTT
The DNA here is from genome assembly GCA_017312745.1 of Gryllus bimaculatus. NCBI lineage: Eukaryota > Metazoa > Arthropoda > Insecta > Orthoptera > Gryllidae > Gryllus > Gryllus bimaculatus. The sequence continues at coordinate 43,418 of BOPP01000471.1, forward strand.
CATTGTATAATCTACGAATTATTCATATTAAACACGTTTGGTGTACTAATGTAAAGTAATTTCTGATCTATAATTAGCATATTTACAGTGTTTATGTTACGATGGCATTTTATAGAATAATCAGAACTAAGGGTTTTTGTTTGTACATTGTACAATAAAACTTTTATTCCTTTTGGAAATAGTTGTACTTTGATGCGACCGTTTTCATTACGTAGAAAAAACAGGATATTAAGGAGCAGTATTATATATTTTTGTCATTATTAAATATGCTTCTCAAGAAGTTCATAGAACTGATGGAAGCGGTTGTAAAAGAAACGAAAGCACACATATGGAATCACCAGAAATGTATGCACTGCACAACGTGTAAGGATAAACTTGCAAGTGCTTCAGTCATACGGGACGAGATAAGTAAAGCGAGATTCTCCTTGAATTGATTTTATACTGTCCACATGGGGAGAAATTTTAATCTTACATCCAGCTTCAATAAAGGGATTTTCTAACTTCCGTTTAATTGCAAACTTTCGAAAACAAGTTATATTATTCATCACCAGAACTGACAATTACCGGGTCGCAGAAAGTTTCTCAAGGTATTCTGGCTACTTTGCAAATTTCCATTGTCCTTCGCAACTGCTCTTGTTTTAATTGCACTAAGTTTAAGCTGAAGGACCAGGGGAACCACGAACCCGCAAGCAGAAGTCGCTTCCGGGAACTCGATGAGCTTCCCCGCCACGTACGTGAACACACGTGCATGCGTAGATTAGAAAACCTAATGCTCCTTGAAAATACGTGTCTTCTACTCGTACATGTACGTTCTCCAGGGAAGCATTTCTAGAATAGTATCTAGCATTTGCTGTAATGCGGGAACTGCGAAAGTATCACACAGTCTCTAGGTTCTAGTCTATATGTAGACTGGGAATTACGTTTATTACATTATTTTGTGACTTTGATTGTGTAACAGCGTATCCGATGATTATACCTAAGTTCGCGTGTTTAAACTCGATGGAAGCTGTGGATTTTTAAGGGTAAAAAATACTTCGTTCGGATAGGAAGTAAAGCTGACTGTCCCATGTTGTAGATTTACGGCATGTGAAAGATCCTCAATCCTAAAAGACGCCCGTGTGCCAAATTAAAAATCGCGAGTATCGTCGCTCGAGTGATACCTCATGTCTCCGCTAGATGGTGAAATGAGCGATGCGAAATGTGGGTGGGCAGGCGGAAGAGCACGTCTGCTGGTCTGAGCATCGCCACGTAAAATACGTCATTGAATTGAAATGAATTTGAATAACACGCGACATTACAAGTATGTTCAGCCCATTTCACTGGGTAGAACCGAGCAAGCCTTGCGCACAATGTGAATCATAGCTTCCACTCACAGTAGGTGAAGACTATTCGCGTTACACGGTACGTCGAGGACCATTTCAATATTAAATTCCTGAACAATCCCCTACAAATGCCATTGCGGGACCCGGGAGAGCACCAATGGGGGAAGTCAGTACCGGATCCTAAAATATATTCCAAAGTAATTGAGAAAAATGTCTATATCTAAGAACTAATCCTACATATAATTAGCAATATGTAACAATCATTTTCCTCCAGTCTGTGTTTGAATATATTAAGATTTTTTAAAGTAAGGTACAGCAGTATGAATGTCTTATTTCTTTTTACGATTTAGTTAATCATTCACTACAATGGCGCTTCGTCTGCACCGGTATTCTTTACATTGACAGATACTAAAATAAAAATTTATGCGTCTTTATGGACAGGCGTAGATGGACTAGACATTGAATAACAAACGTATGGGCCATTCAAAATGAACAATATGCAATTTGCTTTTGTGAAGGTATGCAAATTTCAGGATTTGTCAATGAACTGCAACTTCAATGTGTAATATAGTGTTGAATCCCTTATATTTATATAATATTATATATATATAATATATAATATTATATTATAATATTATAATATATATATAATTCAAATTTGGCGCATGAAATATATAGCATAAATTCTGTGGGTGACCAGGGAATACATAGTAACCAAACTTTCAGATACAGGAGAAGATTTGAGTAGAATTTAACGTTAGTCCATAATAATATTGGTCTTAGTTATTACGAATTTCATTTTTCAAACTGCTTACAGGGAATTATTTCATAAAATATTCGTAGATATTTTACATAACTAAAGCATCCTAGGATCATATTCTCAGTGTTCATATCATAGTTCATTGCAGAATTTTAACTCCTATCCATGATGTTCACATCAATTATCAGATCGTTCAATTTGAATTGTGTTATAAAATAAAATAATTAGAAAAATGTATGTTGTCAGAACAATATTAAAGGACTGTTTGTTAGAAAAAATATGACTATAAGACACTGAAAATTGTGTAAGAATTCATCAAAATTATATTTTCTTTCTTTCTTTCCCCGCGTTACAGGTTTCTTACAAGATAATTCCGTGATTTTTTAAACATATTATTGTTTTGCCTATATTCCAGATTTCTAGGTGATTACCTGTTTCGAAGCAATGACACACAGCTTGGATCGTTTATATCTATCATCCCTCTCCCATCTCATTCACCTCTAGATCCATTCACCTTTCTCTTATATCTGCCTCTTCGTCTCTACACCGTTCAAGCTGGCTATCTCTGTCAGTATTCCCTCCACGTCGTATATTGTCACCGTTGCTCCTCAACCACCCGTGTCTCATACAAGTCAGGGATTGTTTTCTCTCTCAACGTAAGACGTTTCTTCACTCCTTCTCCTTCTCTGTTCACACACCACACACCTGTTGCCACCACCAACAAACGCCATGCGTTACCGATACGTCACTCTCTTTGTAACTGGCACTGCTACATCCTGGCAAAGGTGGCACCAGAGATCATATGATGCACTGCCATTCTCTGATCGTGAGGTTTAGGTTCGAGTCCGACGGGTCGACGGTTTTTGACACAGCTAGCATGGCTAAGTCGAATTCGAGCGCTGTCTGCGAAATTTCCAGCGACCTGCTGCTCTAAAGGCGTATGTTTTTCGTGCTTTTCTGCGCATCAACCATCAGGCGAATGCCGAAGCATACTATAGAAGAAACGGGCATAATGGTACGATAAATGGATTTAAGTGCTTTTTCCCGAGCTTGTGATGGTGCCGGCTGGTGAATAACTTGACATGGAGAAAATTCCGGATCTCAATGCGAGGAGGAATCGCGCCACTTCATCCGATAAAAAATGCCTAAATAACGGGCTAATGCCCATTAGTAGTTGACGCGCCGATTTATAATCAACAGAAAACACTGCGCATTCACAACGAGATTTCAGCACTCGCCGCAGAATAAGAGCAATCCCTTTATCTCAGTCCTGCGTTGCTTTCCACCTTTCTCCATGCCTTGTCTCTGTCACCCCTTCCGCCTCAGCCCACCCACTTCCTGCCATTGCTCCTCGTAGTCGCAGTCATCTCACTACCGACCGCCGTGGTGCCCGTCGTCACCGTGTTTAAATAGGAGGGCGCCTGCTCAATATCTTTTTCTCGTCGAGAGGGTTGGTGACGGGTGTGGGGGCGTTTACGGGTCCTGACGGCGATCGGTGGCGCCACCACGTCTGCCTACGCGTCCCGTGCCGGATTTAGATTCAACGGTGACATCGAGAGGAGCCCATTACATTATGCCGGTAACAAGCTCAACTGGACCGGACGGCGGCGGCGGGCGGCGAGGCGGGAGGGGGGAGGGGAGGGGGAGGGGAGGGGAAGGAGCGACGGCGGCTCGCTGTGCGCGGTCCAGAGGCTGCGGAAGCGGTTTTGATGGGCGTCAGGGGGATTTAACTTCGGCTGCGAGACGAGAATGAGGAACGCTCACCTCGAATTTTTAAATTTATGGACGCGAGGAGATGGTTCAAGGTGAAATTAAAATTCATCGTAGATTATTCGCGAAAGTAGTTCGTCCGGGCGTTGCCTCAGTTAATATCTTTAGTAATTAGTATTAATGAAAGGATGAGTTAATGCGGAATTAGTGCTGGCGTTAGTCGCTTGGTCAGATAAATCACTACAACGAAACGTGGACTAAAAGCTTTTTAACTTTCCAGGTTGGCCCAATTTCTGTTGCTTGAAATTAATTAATAATGCTGATCTCCCTTCTCTACATATTATTTAATATGTTAATACACCCGTTGTGGTCTGAAAGAATCCTGTTTTTGTACTGATATACGAATTGTGCATTATATACTTTTTAGTATTTTTAAAAAGAAGAGGAAACGCATTGTGTAACACATTAAATTTTAAATAAGCTAAATTTTTGAATAGGTTTCACAATCTCATTTATTATGAAATTCTAACACTGAACTAAGCAGCGTAGGAATGTATGAAACATATCAAAGTATTTATCTTTTATATTTTGAAAATTCATAATTAATCTCACTGTGCGATATTTCTGTCTGGAATAATATATTCCAATAATTCGTTTGATGTTTTTATTGCCATACGTTTATTTTCTATATTGTTTTTTGAATCTATCAGTTTATTCAAATTCGTTTGTACTAATAGATTTGCCAGTAAGAAATTTAAGTATATCTGTAATGACAAATCAGTAGTCCGGGATGAAATTATTAAAAAGAAAACAATGAGAAAATTAATGTTGTCCACATCAGTATGCATTATTTTTTGGAAACATCAGAGAAACACGCAACACCATTGCAACACTTTCATATGAAAGACATTGACCTCAAAACACTTGCTGTTGCTTATCTTCGAACACAACGTTGCTTAGGTTTCTGTAGAACCCTCGCCGATAAATAGCGCAACCCATGTCCATAACGTACACCACACTAAAAGTTGTCGGATCTCGTGGCAATCACGTCACATTCAGTCCGCAATTATGCATACGACGCGAAATAAAAGTGAAGTACGATGCTTCGTAGTCGCGGAGGCCAACGCGTAAGCAGTTTAATGCTTCTTCGCGACGCAAAAAAGGCCTTCACTTTCATCCCGGCGGAGCGGCGGACGGGGGGGTGTTTCTCGGCGGGGGAAGCGACAACGACTTGCAACTCGCGGCAAAGGACGGACCGAAGAGAAACGCGAGATTAAAGCAGGGAGAGGTAGTTTGGAGCGACGCTATGAAAAAAAGCAAAGAGCCCCGGATGGAGGGAGCCAAGAGAAATTTACGGAAACAAACGAGACGGAACGTCAAATACAACGAAAGCATGGCTGGGTACACGAGACTACTTGGTTAATTCCCTCAAAGGATGCAGCAATTTACTGGGAAGTGATACATTTCGTATTAGAGAATTTCATTAGCAGTATATCAGTTAGGCACGGAGGCGTAGGTATCTTTTCGAGGGTACTGGGATCTCTTTCATTGCCATTGCCATCTTTATTGGGAACGGCGAGTGTTCTCACTTGGGGCTCGTGACTTCGGAGCCTCCGGGTGCACCAACCTAGCTACGCCCCACGTTGAGCATAATAGAGTTGGTTAATACTGTGCAACTCAATGGACTGGGGATTCATAGTGATAACCTACATTTCTTACCAATATATCGGTTCTGAATGCAAGACGGTAATAGTCAGTAATACTCAAGCTAGGTGATATGGACGTATCTGACGCCTTTTCGAAGGTCAATATTATTGATATCTGCATTATATTGAATAGAACTCAGATAATGCATCAGAACAAGTAAGGGTTTATATGATAAATCAAATCTTACCTAAAAAAAAACTTTCGACATAGCTTTCTATTATCTTTCATTTTATAATTTCTAGGAATCCACTTACATCCATTATTTGATAGATCCCAATACTGCAGCAACAAAAGTAGTAGTGTTGCCTTAAACAATGTATATCTCATTTTATTCAGTTACAGAATGAAGATCATGAGATGTGACTATTCGTTATATTGTGTAGTTTTCTCCGTCAATCTGCACAGTATTTGCATAGAAAAAAGACAGAGGTAACATAAAATCAAGGACACGAAAAAACAAAGCAGCAATGAAGGAAGGGAATATACTCAATCAATTAAAGCTAAAAAGATTGTTTCATGTCGCCTTGATAAAAACAAATTGTAAAAAACAAATTGTTCGGATAACATTTGACGTTTTCAATCGTTGTCATTGAGTATGAAGAAAGTGACCCTTTTGTTATTTATGACGAACTCTCAGAATTTCAAGAGTTTTTGCCTGTTAATTGTCGAATTCCTGTTAATGCGCGAAGCCAACAACACAGGCAACTCTTTTTTTAAGGTGGCATCAACTTCTAGGTCATTGGCGACCACTATTTCTTATAACGGTATGGTAACTATCAGGATGACACGATATGACGATGATAGGGGGTGACAGGACGAACATAATACAACCATGCCCGAGGCGGGACTCGAACCCACGATCCTTCGGTCCGAGATCGCTACGGCACTAATGCCTTAGCAATCTCAGCCACTGGATCGGCTACAGGCAACTCTGTTCATCATCCAGGGGACGAATATACGTGGGACAGAAGATGGATAGACCTTTCGTTGTCATGAGTTATTCTGGAATCTAGCATGTGACGGGCTTCTGAACCTTCATTACTCCGGCAGAGACGAGACCTGAAGAGGACGAAGCAGGTATTCGCGGATGCGAGTGCAACTAAGAGCAAGGCCACTTGACAGCGAGAGCTCCGAAGAGCAGAGACTCATGAGAGCGCGAGATCCCAAGAGCAGTTCCGAAAGCTCCGACGAACACGTATGAGAGCCAGAGCTCCATAGCACAGAGACTCATAGAGCCAGAGCTCTGAAGAGCAGGGACTCACGACAGCAAGAGATCTGAAGAGCAGGGACTCACGACAGCGAGAGCTCTGAAGAGCAGGGAATCACGACAACGAGAGCTCTGAAGAGCAGGGTCTCACGACAGCGAGAGCTCTGAAGAGCAGGGACTCACAACAGCGAGAGCTCCTAAAGCTCTGAATAGGCTCCGACGAACACTCATGAGAGCCAGAGCTTCATAGAGCAGAGACTCATAGAGCCAGAGCTCTGAAGAGCAGGGACTCACGAGAGCGAGGGTTTGGGAGGCCAGGAATCCAGGGCATCGAAGGCAAAAGTGGGGCGTTATGGTTGTGGGAAATCAGGAATGCACAGCACTATGGGGTGCGGCAACTCGAGATCGGGAATCAGGAGGGCGGGGCCTGAGAGGAACCGAATGAGGGATGTCTCCTGAGAGCAGGACACTGCGCAAGGGGGCCGACAGGATCGCGCAGAGTGGTCGGGGGCGAGGACGCAAGAACGCGTGGTCGGCGAGGGGAAGGAGGAGGAGGAGGAGGAGAAGCAGGAGGAGAAGGAGGAGGAGGAGGAGGAGGATCCAGGACGCGGGGGACGCCCAGGGTGGGGTGGGTGGGGGAAGCAGATAACTTCAAACGGCGTACCATTCCCTTTGAGTTCGGATTGCAATACCGTTGGGTCGTCTGATGCATGCACGGCATGTTCCCGCGCGCACCGCGCCGCGGGCGGTAACTGCCCATCAGCGCGCCTCGCCCAGAAGCGACCGCCTCGCCGGATAGCCGCTCCGCCGCCACCGCCCGCCCCGCCCGCCCGCCCTCGCCAGCCCCCCCCCGCCCACCGCACGGCCCTCGGCCGCTACTCGCCGCTAGCGCCCCCGCCGGCTCAACGCACGCACGCACACACGAGGGCGCGCGCAACGGCGCACGCGAGCCTGCCACTCGGCAACAGTAGGCCGGAAGTCAACAACCTGAGGCCGACATTCGATAAGCTCTAGTTCAGCAGCGCAACCACGGGGGCGGGGATGATGAGGACGTGATGGGCTTCGGCTCTAGCAGTGGCCCCTAACACATTGTCAAGAATTGTTTGTAGTAATTTTCTAAACTAACGAAAATCATTAAATAGCTTAATTAAATACTTTTAAATAAAAAAATTCAACGAAAATATAAATTCAGCAGAAACGATGAATTATTTCTCTAAAAAAGATAAATTCTCATAAATTATACTTTCTCTGGAAACATTCTGGCTGCGCCACTGCACACACTGTTGTGGTGTAATTGAGTGTGTTATATATCAGTCGGGTTTTACGTTACATACGTTGTTATACCTAATTCGGGTACCCCACTGGGGTCAAACCCAAACCCGATGAAAGCGGTGGTTTTTCAACGGCGAAGAAATCCTTCGTATTTCTTCCTTCGGTTGGGAAGTCAAGCCAACTCTGCCACGTTGTAGATTTACTGCATATAAAAGATTTTGCTACACAGCCACTAGCAAACGTGTATTTTAGCCAAATGCGAGTGTCTCAGTGCTACCACAGACAAGCGAAAAATGCACAAATACCCTATTTTACAGCTGGAATTTTTCAATTCTCGGGTCTAGTTTACTTAGGTTTAGTACATCAAAAACCTATATTTATTTTTGTCAATCACATTATTTTACTAGTGTTGTCAGATGAAACGTTTCGTAGATCTTTGATACCAAAAACCTAATGGACAGAAAACATGTTTCTCCATCTATTTATTGTCAACGAAAATGCCTAAAAGATTTTCTCCAAAATTGATATTTCCCGATCAATCTGAACGAACTGGATCCCCTAAGAGTTAGAAACGAATAATTTAATTTAATTTAATATAATTTAATTACATTTCTGTAGTATATGGCACAAAGTGATGTTATACTTATCAGTAAGCATAATAAGAGAGTAAATATTTTCCTTTAGGAAAACGTGTTCATAGATTTTGGCAACTAATTTACAACTGACACCGAGATACTACTTTCAAGTTTGACCAGGCATAGATGAGATCCGCGTACATTGCGCAGTAACCACCCGGTCAACGCTGAACAACGCATCGAGCATCAAGGGCCAGCCACTCACATGCAGCGCGCAGCGACCAGGTTCCCGAGTCGAGGAAGCGAAATGAAACCGTAACGAATTACACAGGCCACTGATTCGATACGAGTGTGCGGTTTCGCACTTCCGAGAATAGATTGCTTGGATTAGGTTAGTTAAGTGGATTTAGTGACGGTGTTGGGTAGTTCAGTGCTAGAAATACGTTGCATTTCAAACTTTAAATTCATACATCAAAAATGTCAGCTCTGGTCGTATTGCAAATTAGTATTGCAAGGGTTATAAAAGATAACATAATTAATAAAACATTAAAGTTATTTAAGGTACGCCGTAATATAATTGAACAGAAATAGAGGAAGCAGAAGTATAGCAGAAGCAGTGGAACTTTGATTTAGATTTAGATTTATTTAGCCAAAAAAATAGTAAAAACTCGATGTGACGTGAGGGGGATAAGATCGGCTGCACATGTTTTCGTCAGTTCCAGAATACCTTTCCATTTTAACTATAAATTGTTGAAAGATGAGTAAAAGTTAAATAAATAAATAAATAAATAAATAAATAAATAAATAAATAAATAAATAAATAAATAAATAAATAAATAAATAAATAAATAAATAAATAAATTAATTAATTAATTAATTAATAAATAAATAAATAAACAAATAAATAAATAAATAAATAAACAAATAAATAAACAAATAAAATAGATTAGAACCTACATAACGGGTTACGGCAAGCACGACAGCTTTTTTCATCCCCGACCTTTACGGCAAGGTGTCGAGGAGTTTACCCACTCCATAAGTCCAGAGGGATCTATAAATCCCACACACCGGAGGAGGCGCGGGCTTGGAAGTCCCTTTATGCCGGAGCTATAGCCCAAAATGATACAATAGAGGACTCGATAAAGGATAAAGGGGAGAACCGTCGCCAGTTCCTTCATAGAGAAAGGGCATCGGACCGTTTTCAGTTGTAGATTTACGGCTTATAAAGAAAGCAAAATTCGCCTCGAAGAATGCAGGATGTTGGATAGTCAAGCAACTCACGAAGTTCGCAAGAGACATTGAATTATTGCTGCATAAAATTATCATTCCATGTTGGTGATCCAAACATCGGATCCTTGTGTCAGTGCACCAGAACTATTTGTTATCAATTTGTGAGGAACTGTCAATTCAGAATAATATTATTTGCCACATTATTTCTATTTTTATACCAAGTATTTTAATCATAACACCGATGTACTCGTATATTTCCTCATTCCATCCACCTTACTACGTTCTATGCAATACAGTTGTGTGTAGATTTTAATACATTGCTTGACAAAAACTGTGGTGCACCCAGACGGAGTGGAATACTATCATATTTCGGTATACATTAAGGTGTGCGAAAATTATTGGAATCGCAGGTATCCGTAATGTGTAGAACGCCTACTAGAGTATATTCGTGTTGTTTCCACCCTGTCGTTGCGCAGTTGTTATCAGTCAACTGCTGTGAGTCAGACAGTGAAGGACGACGTTAACGTCGAGTACGAAGAACCCGCGCTGGCACGTTCGACAGCCTATCCACCAATTGACTGCATTCGACAGAGGCTGCATTGTGGGACTTCGTGAGGTTGGTTAGTCGTATTGTGTAATTACCAGGTATGTGGGCCATTCAGATGTCGCAGTGGCCCGATGTTGGAGTCAATGTGTACACTGGCAGCGCACCCATGCACGTCGTGCAGGCTCGGGTCGACAAAGAAACACCCCCCCCCACCCCGAGGGAAGACCCACGTACAGTGCGCCAAGTAGTGAGGAATCCCACGACGTCGGCACCTGCCATCCAAGGACATGTACTGGCGACGCTACAACAGCCTGTGGGAATCCGCGCAGTAGCTGCTGACCTCTCCTGACCTCCCAGTTAGGAAACAACTCTCTTGGTGGAATGAACACTGCACAAATGCTAAAAAATTGTACAGACACTTCTTCAACAAATACAAGAGGCGTCCAACTACAAAAAGTTCTATTGAATATAAACGAACAGACAAAGGCAATACCAATATATAAAGAAAAGAAAATACAGTCCTGGATTGACTTCATCTCATCTATAAATTGCTTTTCTAACCTGACAGACTACTGGGAAAAAATTGAAGCTATCCATTGTTGCCACAAGCAGTACATCCAACTTTTATTTATATTACACAACAAACAAATTACCTCTTCTCACGAAGAAATTGCGAACATTTTAGCATCTGCGTTTACTAATAATTCAAGCGACAATAACTTTAACGATGAATTCCATTCATAGAAATCTAATTCTAGTATAACAGTTGATAGACTTATCCAACAAAATCCTTCTTTTTATTCTACACTGAACTATCCCGTTCAAATAAAGGGAGATTAAATTTTGCTAACTCATATTAGAAATTCAAGCCCAGAACTAGATGGAATATATAATATTTTTATTAAAGAACGGCTGACAAATGATGTTGAATATGTAACCCAACTATTCAATGAAATAATAACCACTGGTTAATTCCTTGACAAATGCAGAGAATCCATAGTTATCCCGATTCTTAAACCTAACAAAGATCCAACCAACCAGAATAATTACAGACCAATATCCTTAACGACAGATTTCAAGATATTTAAATGAATGAACAAGAATGCATAGTTTTCGAAAAAAAGGGGTAACTTATCTGATCAGTTAAAACTAATATAGAACCAAAACAACTAAAATATTCTAGCCTATTCTAAATTTGAATGTACAATGACATGTACAATGTTTCAAAAATTTGAATTTTACAAAAAATGCTGACTGAGATGTGTTAATTCGGAGAGCAAATGTGATATAAATGATATTGCGTAAGCATTACTAAAGGCGGGAAAGTATGTACTGTTTTACCACCAGTAGTTTTTAATCGAGTTTGTTGATTCTGCATTAACATGCAAATAAAATTGTAATATATATATATATATATATATATATA
>BOPP01000471.1:55223-69399 GCA_017312745.1 Gryllus bimaculatus
ATTTAAGGTCGCATCATCATCTAGTTCATTAGCGACCACTATTGCATTTAACGATATGGTAAATATGAAGATGACATGATATGGTGATGATAGAGGGTGAAAGGATGAAGACAAATACAACCATGCCGGGACTCGAACCCGCGATCCGGCACCAATGTATGTACCTGGTTGCAAGAGAAACTACAGGTTTATAATCTCAAAAGAAGGATAGACAAGAGAGAGATCAAGAGTAATCAACAATTCAGAGAAGGCTGTACAAAGACAGAAGAAAGTATAAAAAGTAGATACTAAAATTTCAGTGTACGTATTGTTGCATTTAATGAACCATACGACCAATTTAATACACAAACTATAAAAGGAGACTATTTGATTTATTCATTCATTAGTGCTTCCGGATGCGTCAGTTGCCAAGACCAATATTGCCGTAAGTGTAGTGTATGTTTTATCGCGGGAGATGTAGTGTATGTTTTATCGCGGTATAACGAGTTTCATCGCGGGATATCCAGCACCGACCTACACTTCTGATTGAGAGGGGGTCCCAACAAGGAATCTCCCACCAGAAGGGCACAGCTCCAGCCGAGACAAGCTCTATGATCCCTTTAGATCAGAGCAGCCGGCCGCTAGAATTCTCGTCCAGACAGCAGCAGAATCCGACCTCGCATAGAGTAGAAAATGCTGCCATTTTCGGTATTCACACCTCAGGACCTCGTGGTCAGGGCTACTGAAATGAAAAAGTGGAAGTAGAAGTGAGACATTTGAATTTTTTTAAATTTTTGGTCACAGAAATTCCCTGCAATGTTGGATGTCTGTATTCGTAAATTTCCACACAAAACACTGCATCAGACGATTTGATCAATAGCGTCCTAGCGAGCATTTTCATGGAGAATGTGTATCAAGCCGTACATAATCGTAGATTTACGACATATAATATATTTCTGTAGGTACAAAACATTAACGTCGTGGACATGTCCGCAATGACAAATTTACGACCGAAGAAAGTGGGAATTTTCATTTCAGCAACGAAATGTAAATTTACTCATGTGTATAGATCTCTTTTAAAATGTCATAAATTTTCTATGAATGTTTCGGAGAGTGATCCTATAATTCATATAACGATATCCAAGAGATATAACATTCGGAAATACGTAAGAAAATATTTATATTAGGTGTTTTCTATGATATTTACTAATCGATGGTACATATTCAGGTCTCTTCTAATATATTAAAAATATATTAGCACGTGAATAATAAAGAAGATAGTAAGAAAATAAACATTTGATTACATATGAACCGCACATAAACAACAAAAGCAGTTCAGGTGTATGACACAAAGAATAAAATTGATAATTCACAAAGCTCTTAAAAAATATTTTAGTATTTTCTCTAAAAAGTATAAGACAAGAGACTATAATAAGATAAGAGAATTAGCTTACAATACTCACAACAATCTTTAAAGGAGTATTTAAATTTATTTTCAAATATGTTTACAGAAATTAATGTTGATGTTAATAAATAAATGCTTATATAAACGCATATAAACTTGTACATGCAATTAATTCCAACCGTTGTTCAGTATAATAAGTATTCAATGTATACAAGACCATCATTAAAAGATTATTTAAACATTACATATACAGAAATAATTGGGTAGTCAATAGGTTATTTCTTTTCAAGTTAACTGTGCAATATATGACTTGATGCGTATACAGTGATAGCAATATCAGGTAATACTACCTTGATTCTTACTAACAGAAAACCATATGACCATTTTCTCTTAGTGGGAATACAAAAATATACAATATTGCTGTCTAATGGCATCATCATCATCATCATCATCGCCATCATCATCATCAATGTTATAAAGTAATAATATTAGGTCGATATTTAACGTCATACACTGAGAGATAATGAAAATACAAAAATTCAAAGTTATGCAACAAAAGAGACATTACAAAAGCAGAATGGAATCAATAAGAGTACACGCAGTAATGGTCATATAAAAATTAATTAATTGAATGTAGTAATCGCTTATTAAAAAATTGAAAGTAAGGACTCACAAAGCTTCCATTCTAGTAATTGAATTGAACGCCCGTCAAAATGTCCCCACAAAGCTCTTTATCACATATTACCTTAAATTGTAACCTCGTAATGAGAGAGTTTAAAATTCGGGCTGTAGCTATATTCATCAACGCAACAACTGAGCCTGCCTTCACCCTTACAATGAAAAGTTACTTAGGTTAAGTTCCATTTTCGCACATGAACTTATGGAAGCGGTTATTGCAGCTTGATATCAAAGTGAAAATGAACAAATAAGAAAGAAGTTGGGCCACAATAGCACGTTCGTTCTCGTATTATTTGCAAATGTTACATAATATAATACACGGTAACACATTCCTATAATTTTAGAAAAATTAAAATATTTCATAAGAAAATGCTTATGTGTCGTTATTCATTTATTTATTCTATATCAGCATTTAACACAATCCATTCAAAATAACACCATTTCGAGAAGATTTTGGGAAAATCTTGTTTCACTTTGCTCTGAGAGTGCCTGTACGTCCGTTCCCTGTGTGCTATGAACGGGTTTGCGCGTTCGGGTCTTGCATTGCCGCCATGCAATTGATGAACACGAACATTCTCGCAGGTGTTTAGTGTCTTTCATTTCAACAAAATCGCGTATTATGTTTCTGTGTCAGATAGCCCATAATACCTAGGATCTTGTAAAACAAATTGGAATTTTTCAAGCCCATAACTATAAAATAATTTATTTTACAACAAAACCTTATAGTAACTTTTTGTAGAAAACTGTATCTACTTTAATTTTTTATGGATTACAGTTTTCTGCGAAATTGATAGCTAGGAAGGCATATAGAAAATATCTAAGTTTAACTAACCTTCTACAAATGCATGCATATCCTTCAAATGTACAAAGTACTCGTACACTAATCCATATTAAATTTCTCCTGCTTCGAAGTAGTTTCTAAACGGACGAACTGAATCAGCCGAGTTGCCTTTTTCACCATATTTGCGAGGGTAAGAGTGGCTTGCACACTTTATTATTATATTTATAATAATAATAATAATAATAATAATAATAATAATTATTATTATTATTATTGTTATTATTATTATTGTTATTATTATTATCGTTATTATTATTATCATTATTATTATTATTGTTATTATTATTATCGTTATTATTATTATCATTATTATTATTATTGTTATTATTATATTAATAATAATTATTATTATTCGAATGAAAATTAGCATTTAAACAGCAACAAACTGAGCGCTGCCGCATGGCTGCCTCAGGGTACAGAGCACCATGACAGCCCGTTATCCACGTTGATTCTTCTGCCTCGCGACGGGTCTCCCTGCCCCAAAGGGCTGTTTTCTGCCACCAATCCCAGGGGCGTTTGGACCGACTACGTTCTATCCCCAGGGGCGTTAGCGTTCCATTCTTACTCCTAGAAAACACGAAGCAACGAGTCCCTGGGTAGTAAAAACGTTGGATCTAGAACCATTTTTTTTCTAATCGCGAGTGATTAAAGTGACTCATAAATTGACGTTAAGTTCGGAAGTCCGACTCCTTTACGGCGCAGGCGGGAAGTCGAACAACCGCAGCGCTAACGAGCCGCGATTCGGCCTGCGGCACAGAGCACCTTGACCGCCGATTAGCCGCCGCTTCCAGCCGTCTCCGCGCCGCCGGGGTGCCGTTCTCGGCGCAGTTGGGTCCCGCCGCGCCACGCCGGTCCCTGGGGTCCGGTGGCGGGCGGGAGCCAGCCGGCGCGCGGGCGATGTATTGTCCCACGGCGCATGCGCGTCCCACACCTTCCGCGCGCTGGAGTGCGAGCAACGGGCTCTGCCGCCGCCGCCTCCGCCGCCGCCGCCGCCGCCGCCGCTGACGCTACCAGCGCCCGCCGCCCGCCGCCTGAGGAGAAGGTTCGCGAACTCCTCCTGGAGCCGCATCGTAATTCTGGGCGAGCGGTTCGCAATGGTCTCTCGAAACTTATCTCGCACCTCGCGCTTCCATTGTGTCGTTTCGTCCTCGCCGCCTCAAGGCCGTCCTCCGTCCTCCTTGACCCGCCCCGCCCTCACGAGTCTTGCCGTCGCCGCCGACGCCGGTTCTCCTTCTCGCGGCGGGAAGGACAAGATCAAGTGGTGCGTGCCAGCACTTTTCGTCCTGAACGTGCGTCAAATGGCTGCAGAAGCGTCATGTATGGGATGGAAAACTCATTTTATCGCACTAAAAATTGTTGTAAAAATTATATACACGTAGCAATGAGAATTCAGCCAATGTATTGCATATCTAGTACAAAATAATTTATTCATCAAACGTATATTTCAAAGGGGCCATCGAAAACAATTCTAGTCTGCTCTCTGTATTTTTAATATCAAACACCAATTCGTGTACTGTCAATTAAAAATTAGTTGTTTCATATCTACGTGTTGTTCATAACTCGTTGTTTTCTGAATACCAATTATATTGACAAAAATGCTTAACAAGATGCTGAAATTAATAAAGCTTCTGCGATACGCTATTTTTGGACTGTGACTTTAAAGGAACTTGAATGACCAGTGGCTTTGTAGTCATATTCAACTGAACAAAACAACAAATCGAAAAGTGTCGTGCAACTTTCAATTATATCAGTCAATCTAGTGGCACTTACTTCATTCGAAAGTGTATGCTCTAGGAATATAAAGATGTATTATAAAGATGGGATATACAAGAAGGAATTTCTTTTAAAATGCACAGCAACATACAAATGAGTATATGACACTACACAACACAAAATATATATCTTCTTTTGCGAGTTGAAATACACCCTGCGGAGTCTCTCGCACAACCAAATATATCTGATTACTTAATTTATATTTTTTTGAAGAAGAACGTCCCGAATATTTATTTAACAAAAAGAATTCAAAATTCTATGCTTTTTACAATTTTGATAATCAATTAAATGCTTCTACATAATCAATTATTGATCACTATTGTGTCAATTGCATCCGCCTGAACGCCAAGAGTTGTATACGTGAGAAGAGTGAGTATATGTTGAAACAGTAAAGATCACATTTTATTACAATAAACGTGATGTCTTTAATATAGTAAAATATGATATATATATATATATATATATATATATATATATATATATATATATATATATATATATATATATATATCATTTTAAATATCTACCTAAGATGTTTTTCATATATGAAATAACTGTATTCACAAGTTATACAGTTATACATACAAGTTATATACAGCAGAGAGGAAATGTACAGGAAAAGAACGTCATAACTACGAAAATAAGTCTCTTAATTCAATTTAAAGCATATTTTGTCTAATAAACCACCTCCGAATGGTTGAATTGCAATAAATTAATAAGTAATACCGGAATAATGAAAAGTTAGTTCGAAAAAATTATTTTTAAACAAAAAATTTGCTCTGCAGAAGCATATAAACAATCCAGAAACATGTGAGTTGTTTAATATTTACAAAAGAAAGAAATATATTTGTTCAGAATGTAAATGTAACAGATATAAAAAAGCACCCAATTTACAAACTTCGACACAGGTGGATCGAATTCAGTCTTGGTCTGGAGAATTCTAGTGGCCGGCTTCTCTGACCGCTAGTTTTCCGTTTTTTCTCCAAAACCAGGCGAATGCCGGAGCAGTACCAAACGGGCCACGGACCTCACGGGCCATTTAACACAGATATAAAAAAACGTATCCAATTTGCACAGTTCGACTATGTATGGGGTGAGTCGCGTATCTTTAGCACCTTCCGCAAATTTGTAAACGGTTGAAGTTATTGCAATGCAGTTTTCACAAAAGTGCATGGGGGAATGGGGCTAGTTTATACACGTTTCATTTCCATTTTATCACAGGTACTCGTTTTCCTCATCCATTTTACAATTTCGGTTTACGCTCGATGAATATCTAACTGCTTTCACTGCCACGGAACAAGTGAGCAAATTACCATCATTACCCCCAGCATACGGAAAGGCGATTGATTTCCAGAGATTTAGTTCAATAGATTTAGTACATGTTCAGAAAATGTCAATTCGATTATTTAAAAAAAATTGTTATTTCAATTCGATGCAAAAAAAGTGTTCAGTCTTTTGAAATCTTCAGAAACGAATTGCTATACACAGTGAGTCATTCTATGCGACTTTCACTAACCTAGTCCTCATAATATTAGTAAGTATTCCTTTACTGCTTTGGCTTCAGAAGCATAGATTCCCTTTTTTTTTATAAATTCTCAGAGTCCATTCAGACTTTATTAAACCATAACTTAGTGCGTATATATAAGACTTCAAAAGTTGTCATTGATTTGACTTGCCATTAACGCCATTTGCAAACAGCAACTGCACTGTAATTCTTACGGCCGACTGGCGGGCTACGTTTCACTCGCCCTAAGACCAGACGAGATCGCTGGGGCGCGGGCTACAGAGGGAAATGTGCACCCTAAGTCCATAACATGACACATTTTCATTTTTCGTCGTTTGTTTCCGAAACAAAGTACATTTTTTCTTCAGCAACCCTTAGAAATATTCTGAACGTATTACTCAAGGAGTACAATCTCCTTGACATCACTAACATACCAGCAAGGAAGCGTTTCTCAGACACTTATTCATAAAATTAATGAGATGAGGTACTGTTTTTTTACATCAAATGACTCATTCTGTATGATAATATTTCCAGTGTTTGATTTCAGCTGTGCCCATCCTGGTGCCCACGACTGCATCGGTCACCCTATATACATTTGCACGTATTGATGTTTTAGACCGAAGTCAGGGATTAAAGAAACAAAATAGCTCGCAGTATCAAATGGCATTCACTACTCAGGACGTTGGGTTTCTATCACGTGAGACGACGTAAGAAGCCTAGCGCTACCAAAGGCAACGAATTAAATTTTTTTTTCCGTAATACATTTTCAAAAGACTTACTTTCAATTTCTGTCAGTGTTTTATCGAACTATTTACATTCGTAATAAGAATTAGAAAAAATACGCAGTAAACTAAAGACACTTAAATTTTTAAAATCGCGCATTAGTATCGCAGGTAAAATCAGTTTTACAAAAAAAATCTTTAATAATTCATGCTGAAATCAGAATGAGGAGTATATTTATAACTTATCACTGTTTTTAATATTATATTGTTTATGACGCTCCATCTGAATAATTATAATATTTTATATCGAGACAACATTTCATCAATTTATTTAAAAAAAATGAACATTTTTCGGTAAAATATACAAACTTACCAGTGTTGTGTACGGCTCATTTTCTTTGGTGAGCAAATATCAGTATGTTTCCAAACGCGTAAATTAGCAATAAGCGCAGCTTCAATAATGCTTACCTGAAACAGAAAAAAACATTAAAAATTAGAATGGTTTCATAAATCACAAATTTATAGTTAACTAGATTTCTTCCTGCAATATTACAGTCATTAGAAGTCATGTACGCAATTAGAAAACGTAATATTAGATTTAATAATTAGATACGTATTATTATTATACAGCAAATGGCATCCAACAAATTCTCCGTAGTTTTAATGAGGCACTTCCTACTGCAACAGAAAGTCAGAGGAGATTTAAATTTGTAATTATCGAAGACTTGCTAATTCCGAAAGTTAAGATATTCAAAATGGGATTTACTTAATACTGAAAGCTTTGCTGAAAAATGTGCTACTGTTTTATGCAGTATTATTAGCAACCCTCAAATTCGCAAAAATGGAGTCGCATTGTCCTTCCATCCAACCTTTCATATTAGGGGCCTGAGTTGGAGACTGACACACGAGCTTCGTTACGACTCAAATTTTTGACAATGAAATTTTCCCGATTGGATGACAGCGTCCGCTTCACCTTCTCCAAGGGTCACTACGTTTAAATCGGACTATATTCTCCGATTTAACCTTCAATGTCACTAGCTGGACGGAAATGGGGACGCTATGTTTCAATCAGGTGTTTCATTCCGACAAATGCTTGGTAGTGGAGCTCCCGAATGGACGATATTGTTCCCCTGTCGTTCGAGTTCGTGACCTTGAAGTGCCACTATGATTAATTCGGAGAATACTGGGCGAGCGGCGACGTGTCGTCGGCTGCCGTCGGTCGCGTAGCGTCCGGGACTGCGTGAGGTCGCTCACTTGTACCGCATTCAATGGATTCTGGCATTTGATTCAAAGATTAGTAATTCCATGTATGTAGGTACAGATAGAAGAGAAAGGAGAAGGAAGAGGAAGGATAAAGAACAGGAAAGAAAGATCGCGCGGTCCGTGGCGTGATTGTTTGAGTGCAGCTCGCCTGGTGCAGCCAGCCGCTAGAATTCTCTTTCCACTCGACGGATCATTGGCAATAGGGCTCAAACCCTAGGACTCCCGGTCACAAGCACTGCAGTGACATTAACTGATTCCCGAAGCAGTCTCAGCCGGTTGATTTTTGGAAATCTTTAAGCCTTTCGAACTCGCTAAGCTATAGTTTTCACCATCACCGTTTCCATTAACCAAGATTAAAAGTAATAATAGCGGTGAGAAAATAGTGTTGCAATCATTCAACGCCAGAAGATATTAGGGAATGGGAATTCGCGTCAGTCGAGAATTAGTAGCTTTATTCTCCCCAAAGCGCAGTTTCCGAAAGATACTAAGTAATCTCTTGTCTGTGCCATTTTTTATTCAAAGGCATAATCTAGAGAACCAGCAATTGAACTGAAAACATTTTTCTAATTAAAAGAAATTACAATTACTTAAAAAAACCAACGCTGGTTGAAGAAATTTTTTTTCAAGCTCATTGTGTACTATAAGAACCACACAACGACCAAAATTAATATTACAACACGCAAGTAGTAACTTAGATTTCTGTAGCAAGTTAGATCTTATAATGTTACATTGAAATTTGTGTAATTTATTTTATCATATATAATGATATCAACTTAAATTTTAGTAATTATGAATGAGCGAAAGTACGTATGAATAAATTGGAACATTTATTTGAGCTAACCATATTCACACTATCCTGTCATCTTAATGTCCCACGCTCCTTATAGAGACATATATTGCTTCGTATAACAGTCAGTTTTCCAATGTGATTGCCTAAACCATACGGAAATTAGTTTGAATTCATTTGTAACACGACTTACATACTACCAAAACCTCACAAAATTTATGCATTAAAAATTTTTATCATTATACAAGAATGGAAAATTATGGTTATTTATATGAAAGGTAAAAATACAAAAGATAAAATACACCTCTGCCAAACGAAAAAGGTGGGAAACAAGTTTATAGACAGCGCTGGTATAAGATGGATTCAACTACTTCAGAAGAGCCAGTTCCTCACTAGGGAACGAACACAATATATTCAATTTGTCTACCTTCCGCTCACATTTTCAAAAGGCTTTTATGCTCTCTAACCCAATTTATCCCCTTATTCCCAGGCAAAGAACACTTTTCCAGCATCCATCTTTCACGAGAAACGCCACTGCACGGAATTTCCTGTAATGAAACTCATTTTCTAGGAAGGGTGTCGCGTGTTCTCTATATCAGCCAGGAGCCAATGGCACACAAGTATTCGGGCGCCTAAGATATTTCCGAGGCAGGGGAATTTTCGACCCAAAAATAACTTGCATTCCCGTCATGGAGCATGAATTCAAATACGCACCATTCGGTTCGAAAATATTACGCATTCCTCCGCTAGAATCGGCTGCTTCTCTGTCCCCGCGCCCCGAGTTTGCGTGCGCGAGGACGCCCGTCCTCACCCATGTCCTCACGTCCTCGCCTCCCTTATGCGTGGCAGTGGCTGTTCAATCGGGCGCTATCAGTATGCAGCGAGTGTCGTGCAGACAGACTCGTCTCTGCCAACGGGACTTAAGCTTCCATCTACTTTTGAAGACTGAATTTCGTTTCCTTGTACAAACTGTGAATATTCCAAGCTTAATCGTGCGGAAAGTCGCCTAGTTTAGCTTGCCAACAAAAAAAAAGTTCGTGAATGGTAAAATCTTCTTTTAATCGTAATTAACACTTTTGACAAATATATATCATTTTAAACTGTGTACTGTTGTAATAAAAGGGTATGGAAAATATGTAGAGAAACAGGATACAATAACAGGGTCTAAAACCATCTATTTATGATAATAGTGGACAGTAAAAAACTAAACATCAAGCTACATAAAATGTTATAACTACAGACATTGAGTCAAAATGTATATTTGCAAATATTATATTGTTATGATATCAACTTTTGGCATATTTTTTATTCTGTTAATTAGAGCAATGGACAGAATACAGAATGTAAGTCAACAAAATATGAGTATATATATATATATATATAATATATAATATATATATATATATATAAAATTTACATGTAGAAAACAAACACTAGAATATTAAATTAGTAATTTTCAATAAACGTAGCAATTGTGAGAAAACTATGCAGCCTCTGGCCAAGTGAGAGACGTTTATGATTTGTTTAGATACCCAGGAACTTGGGAAAATAAAAAAAAAATTAAAAAGCACCAATCATTATTAAAAAAATGCAAATTTTGGATTGTGTTATTTTGCCTTCTCTTACGGCACGTACAGACTAAATTCTCTCAAAGCGCGAGTGTTTACGACACAACTGACATTCTGCGACAGCAAGGCTCAAATAAAAGAACGCCCATCATTCAAAATTTGCTATCACGTGTAGCGTTTTGGAACAGCAACATTTATATTCTAGGTAGGTATAGAATTTTTCTATTGGGTATTCTTAAACATTATTTCAATATTTGTGAAGATCTTTCGTTAAATTAAGGTATCGCAATGTTTTTCAAGAGTATTTTATTTGTCGTTTTCTAGCCGTATGCGTGCAACTTATTGAAAAATAATTTCGTGTCATGTTGATTCTGTAGCATTTTTGTTGTTGCAGGTCAAAATTTGTAATATATTATTCCAATCATAAAAATTATTTAATCGATATTTGCTATAAAAATGAAATAGAATGGAAATAACTCTCTCGAAACAGTTTATTAATAAATTAAATTAAAACGCGTGAACACATTATTGTTAAAATTTTAATTAAGGGAGCGTGATAATATTATTTAAACAATTATTTTCAGTTCATTGGTCAATCGCTCTCTTTGGGAAATATTTCGTGTTCTTTTAAAGGTAACGTTCTAAAAATCGATACTGATCTTTGTAAAACGTAGATATAATAAATAAATATATAAATAAATTAAACAGTTATAAGATTGTCTTTGGGTCAAACTTTTTACAACCTCTTACACCTCATTACATAATACTATAATATGGTATTTAGTAACGTTCTTGTAATTACGTGCAAACCACAAGGGGAATATTTTATTTTCAGTAACATTTTATTCAACGTTAGTCTCACTTTTATCGAGGACTGTTTGCAGAAGAGATATATCTATCCGTATACATTGTGCCCGGGATTTGTTTTGTGGGAACTACAAGGCTACCGTTTTCGAAACAAACATTGCAGATAACTTTTTGTGGACATAAATATTTGGTATATAAAAATGGCAGACCGTTTTTAAATTCTCTCTCTCATTAACATTAGCTTCCATTACATTTAATTTCTGACTACACATTTTCAATTACACAGGAATTGCATTGAAACCAGTTTGAATTTGTACTAATCCCGTTATAATAAAGACAAGAAAGTTCTGCCTTGTCTGACATTGAGAGTCGACCTCAATCAAATGATCTATCAAATTATGGTTACCACTCAAAAAATAATATTACATCACTTAATTCAATTCTCTCTTATTCACAACATTAATATTTGAAAAAATTTCACAACTAATAAGCCATCTCTTTAAATTCTCACTACTACAAATTACACCGTTACAATGACATTTATAGAGATTATCTCGGCATAAATGAATGCCATCATACTGGCATCATGAAGGCCAAATTACTGTCCATTTAATAGAATTTCTTACATCTGTTCATTCTACTACAAAACACATGCATTTTTAATCATTCAGTCTTTTAGATATCTCTTTCTCAAATTTGTGCAAAATGTTCACCTTACTTGAGGGTGGCGTATTTTACCTTCTACGAACTGCTTCCAGATGATCACTCACATAACGAGAATTCGCCTGACTCAAAGTACAACGATTATGGATCCAGTTCACCGGCAGCTAGGGCTGGGACTCTGAATAAGTTTTTTACCATCCGCAGCATACAAAGGAATTCAACATACTGTGACCCTCGAGCTCAGTTGTAATGTTATTTACTCCAGTCACATTCACGCAATTTCTCAAAACAAGCATTAGAAAATTTAAAGCATTTACTTCAACGTAAATTCAAAATCATTTACCTCTAAATAGAGCTTTTTCAGTTATTTCCACGTCTTTTTCTATTTCCAATACTCCGCTTGGTATCGCTATTTATAATTTGAAAGTAAAATGTAGATGACCTTCAGCAGCAATCCCGACGCAAGTGGAGACGAAGGTTCAGTTACAACCGCTGAATTCGCTTCTCCTACCCCTTATTTCTCCCCTTCTCCAGCGCGATCACGTTAAGGTCAGTGCCAATTTCCTCAACGAGCGTCCGTCAAATGTGTACGTTCTGTGAGCCCTTTTCCCACAGTGGCAAGCAATCTAATTCTTTCACGTTTGTGGACGTGATTCCTATCAACACACCCAGGCTAGCAGTCACAATATTTTATTTTCGTTCTTTCTTCTGAAGTTGGTCAGTTTCTTATCCAGAATAACATTCTGAAGATCAATATTCTGTGAAGACTTACTGCTGCTTTGCAGTTTAGAACCTTAAACAGATACTTGTCTATCAGTGTAACTAGTACTGCAGTACTTAAGCGATCGTTTCAATTGCAGAACGCAGGCCGAAGTCGACTAAGGAAGTTTTCCGAATCTTCAGGAGCCCCGGGATGTGGAAATCGAATTACAGTCCAGATCGCGAAGTAGTATGAATGTGTAGCATTTCATATTGGTCCGCGTTTTTTTGCGTTCACCATTCATGTGATTCATCTTAAACATAGTGTTACTTAGAAAAATATTTTACAGGGTGTATTGTCGAAAAATTGGTGAAGTGACGTTTTATCAATGTATAGTACTTTAGAGTGCAAAAGTGAATCTCCACGTGTTTGAGAGTAGAAAACTTGCATGCAACCTGGATGACTAAACTTTAGCAGGAAGGAAGTCCAATAAATATTAGTGTTGAAAGAAACGTCTCTAACACAGATGAGAAAGGTGTTTTCAGAGTGATTGCGTACAGTTTTTCGCCACTTAAAACCGCCCGAAGTTGAAAAGTTGAGAAAATCAATTTACAAAATTATACATCTTGAATTATCTACGGGTCATGGATAATCCCACATATAAGACCCAAGACTTCAAATGGCAGCTTCCGTTGGTTCCAGTTTATCTGATCCTTGGAGCAAATACGGAGGTGGCCCTTGTTTGCTTCTTGGACATTCTAAATGTAACTCCACTACTTGTGCACGTCATCTTCAGCTCAATGAGAAATATACTTATCAAACAATTGTGTTCCATTTTATCGCGACAATAAGTAAATTCCTTCAAAACTTGCAATTTGCCTTTGCACTCAGTACACGGGAGAGTTTTCTTAGAAATTCTTTTCAAAAAAGCTTGTATCGACCTGTATCCATAATTTAATTTTTATATGGGTTATGGTAGGTACTCTAAATATCAAGAAATCGTGCATACATTGCGTATCAGCGCATAGTAAGTCCCATAGCATATTTAAATTTCCTTATGTTAAATAATGTTTGTAAAATTCAAAAAAGAACGCCATTTTACGCTAATGAAGTCCTTCAAAACTTTTTGTGTCAGATACAATGCAGTATCTGAGAACGTCTGAAGTGTCAGTCCGTTTTCCTCGTCACTTGACCCGGCGTAAGCCCGAGGCAAGCGCCGCGCCCCACACAGCGCAGCTTCTGCTACACAATTACTCGCGGCCGCGAGCGAGACAGGGCCCGACGGGACACTGTCCCTTTATTGAGCCCCAATCAGGAGGCAACATGCCCTGGGCCAGTTTATAGGAGGCGACGTGGGTGTGGTGGGGGAGAAGACGGCGGCGGAGGTGGATGTGCAAGCGGGTGCAGCGCTAGAGGGCGCGGTGACGGTGACGGTGACGGTGACGGTGACGGTGACGGTGACGGTGACGGTGACGGTGACGGTGAC
>BOPP01000471.1:71331-89374 GCA_017312745.1 Gryllus bimaculatus
CGTCGGTCGCAGCCGCTTGAGCTCGGGGCCGGCAGCTTCCCAGCCTTCCCGCGAGGCCTCCGTGGACCTGCCTCCGGCCCTTCGTCCATCCTCTGATGGTTACGGCCACATCAACTCCGCTACGGTCGTTAGTCCGGTTACCCGGTAGAGCAGGGAATGTTTTTATGCCAATTGATTGATTATTAGTGTTTGCAGTCGCGCCAACTAATAGGGTAATTTTTCCCGTAAGTATAGTACATTTTTTGATGTTCTGATGGTGGTGGTGATCTTCTCCCACTGTTTGGCGAGATCCGACGCCGACCTACCGTCGGCTAGTGGTGTTTTCCCCAACCTGGTATCTCCCACCAGCGGGGCAACGCCCCATCCGGGACACACTCTAAGCTACCTACCGGGCTGTAAGCTACCGTCTCTCCCTCGCTTGATGGCGAGATTTGGCGCCGGCCTACACGTCGGCTTGCGGGAGATTTGCTGACCTGAGTACGTTACCCAAGAGGGACTCCTACGACCGAGTATGGAGACTCTTAAAGTCCCGACTCGTCTTCCGGAATGAGTGGTAGTGTAGTACGTATGTGAGTGTCAGGGAGTTCGGGTGGGCATTGGAAAATCGCACATCATGTGTGGCAGAGTACTGTTCCCCTAAATTCGAAGAAACCACAGGAAACTACCTATCCGAGCAGCGTGTCACTCGAATTCTTCTCTAGACAGCGGCTGAATTCGACCTCGCTCAAAAGCTAGCGTCAACAAACCACCGATATGCGGGCTCAAAGCGGAGTACCTGCCAGTAAGAGTCCCTGCAGAGACAACCGCAATGTTGGCTCTGAGCTAACTCACTCCCCGCGTCGACGATGAACCGTCGACGTTGCCACCCACGCGCCTTCCCCGGCGCCGCCTTGTGGCAGTCGCTCCGTCCGTGCTTCTCCCTCTGCGCTGCTGCATCGAGGCTGCCCGTCGACACATTGTATTTTACGGCACGCGCCTCCTTTTTTCCCCTTGGCGTTTCGTCTGTTCCTCGGCGAGAACCTTCAACGGCCCCGACATAAAGAACCACAGCTCCCGAGTCCAACTGTAAATGCGGCCCTTTTCTCGTGAAACTGCCGCGTTCTCCCTCATCAACCATCTGCCTCTCGTCGGTTTCTGAACTTCTCTCTCCGCCGTTTAGCTTCAGCATCAATTTCATCAAAATTTACCGACGTGGCCATGAAAGAACATTGGGTATTTAAATTTTTGTCAGATAAAAGATGTTAAGTAACAGTGGTTGGTTCATACCAGCAATTACCTTCGCGAGTTTCGTGGAGTTAACAATGCTTACATCTTCAGAGAAAAACAAAGGTAGGTGAAAGCGTTCCAAATCAGCGAATATAAAAATAAACCGCATGGGCTAGAGTCAACCAATAAATAGAACCCATGTCTAGCTACATTGTTAGCACAAACAGCACGACCAAGAGAACAGTCGAAACAATAAAGTGAAAAAGCAGTCGCAACTTAACAACAGACAGAATACGTTTACGGTAGACGGCTGTATCCCAGAAACAAAGACAGTCCAAAATATAGTACCTTAATGATTACGACAAAAATCATGACGACTTATGACCGCGTGTCTCAGGGTATTGACTATTGAATATTGCCACTACAGTCCCTCTGATCTCGAGGTAATAGAATTCGAATCCCGACTGTAACGGATTTTCGACACTAGCGAGATTTTTTGGTCGAATTCAGCTGCTGTTTATATGAGAGTTCCAGCGGCTGCCGGCTAAGCTCTAATCGAGAGAAATCAACAGTTTCCTCGATAAATTTGTTTTCATTTCCTTTCGTCAAGAAAACAGTTAAAATTGTAGGTGACTTATGTGGATTAAATTACCCGATTCTATGAGCATTAACATAGATAAAATCGACAAAACCAATTGGTATATGTACTGTTGCATTATGAATACCTCAAGTAATGCTAACTTATGGGTGGACTTCAAATGTGCCTTCCGAAGTTGACTTAATCAAATTTACAAAGGAAGCTTTAGATGGATCGCCACTCAAAATTGGGGTAGTTTACTCACAGATATGTTAAAATACGGCATTTGCTGACCCGAGGACTTGTTTGCCTCAACATTTTAAGTTGGTGGACCTCAATGTATTAGAGTCGTCCGAATGCCTTGATGAAAATAATGACAATATTATTGCTTTGTCAATAGGAAGGCCCAAAGATATTACTCCAAAATATTTACCAGTTCTGGAGACAAGTTTTTCTAAAAGCACCAGATCGTAACCAAATTCGAACACAGACACATTCCTTTCCAATACCGGGTACCCTGATTCGTTTTCCATTTTTCAGGCAGGAGATAAATCTGAAAAGTGGACACTCAGGGTACGAGTTCATTACCAAATTAGTCAAGGCGTCAGGGATCCCTTTCCTGAACAGTCCAACG
Organism: Gryllus bimaculatus; assembly: GCA_017312745.1. Taxonomy (NCBI): domain Eukaryota; kingdom Metazoa; phylum Arthropoda; class Insecta; order Orthoptera; family Gryllidae; genus Gryllus; species Gryllus bimaculatus. The sequence goes on from BOPP01000471.1 coordinate 73,749, forward strand.
AATCGTCGCATGAGGTACTGTATCGAATGCTTCCGATATATCCAACACAGCACGCTCCCCCTCTTTTCGAGACTAACTGCCCATCGCGCTGCCCCGGATGCATTTCCAGGGGCCACTGCGTGGAGGTAGAGATTGGGCGTGTCGGCCTTGCAAACAGCAAACACTTTACAGGCGGATATGACCCCTATACGGTTGCGTTCTCCTTGTAGAACGGCTTCTCGGTACTTACCGATGTGAGTTAACTAGAATCACCTTTCCCACCTAGTTCCCGGAGATATTGATCCCCACATTCATGTTTGTATGTGTTTGTATGTATCTTTGTATGCACGCATGCACGCATGCATGCTCGCATGCATGCACGCATGCATGCACGCACGCATGCATGCACGCATGCACGCACGCACGCATGCACGTATGCATGCACGTATGCATGCCTGTATGCATGCATGTATGTATGCATGCATGTATGCATGCATGCATGTATGTATGTATATGTATATATTTATGTATGTATGAATGAATGTACTTGAACTAGCTCAGGCCTACCGCCGACGTTCCTGCTTCGCAGCCATGGGCTAAGGAGGTACGTGTGGTTAGCACGTAGACAGCCCCACGCCGTATACCGGTCTTCTCAACCTGAGAAGTGAGTTTTCTCATCGTCACACAGCAACATACTGCAACGTCACTCAGCAACACTGGGACATTACAAGGAAAACACACACTCTACCCTTGGCTCGACCGGGAATCGAATCCGGGGCCGCGTAGTGGAGACCGAGCACGCTGACCAAGAGCTAGCCACGACCTGTTTGGGAAGTAATTTACTACTTATAGCAACAAGATTTATCTTCTTTTAAAATATGAGGGATGCACAATACGAGTTTAACTCACAACAATCGCCACATTCCACTTCAGCAGTACAATAAATTATCTTTATTTCGTACATTTTGTGCAAAAAGTGATCGTACACTAACAATATTAGGAGCTAAATGTTATAGTTCGAAACCTGGGAACTAAAAATGTGTTCAGTGAAAAATACTAATTAATATTAAATATTTAGTATACCATACAAAACAAAAATCCTACACACAAATGTAATATCTAAAAATAAAACAAAATGTAACAGTTGACGTGCAAAATAATCGCAGAAAGTAGTTGTATAGCCGAAGACATGAAACGAAATGAAGTACTAGTTATAGATTTACCAAGCCTGTAATATCCAATAAAGTAGGTGTAACACGTAAGTAGCAAAGTTCGGAGAACAATAAATACAAATCTTTGCAAAAGAAACCTGAACTTCTAATTACATGTCGTTCAAGACTGGAAACTATAATTGAGAGGTAAATAAATTGTGCCCGAAAAAGGACAAAGAATGTGATAATTGACGTAGTTAATGGATTTATTATTCGAGAAATTAAGAGAAGCCCCAACATAGCCTTGGAGAGGAAATGAGAAAACGGGGAGCGGATTAGGTACCAGCTGGTGCAGTGGGTACCATTTGCAGTGGAAAGTGTATCATATCCGGAAAATGATCTGAGTATAGCGAACCGCATACAGCGATTGCATTTTGCAAAACACCGAAATAAATGATCGGACTTTGGAATTAAGTTATGCTTTCAGACAAAAACAAGCATAACAGTTTTAGCTTCGACGGTAAACGCATGGTATAGCGTAACCTTAATGTACACGTAGAATACAATTGAACTCTCAACATCTTATTCTTGCAATGAAACAAGGCGGCAGTTCCGTGATAAATAAATGGCTCGAGAGTAGATCGTCTGCATGGCATCACTGATGTAATGGAACACAACATTTACATTCATATTTTCAAGGAAAATAACCTTGCTAATGCGGTTAAAATGGGCCTTGGAAATAATCTAAACAAAGATTTTCCAATGAAAAATTAACTGAAAATGGAAATAATTAACCAATATTGATGCACATTTATTTTGTTTCCATTTCTTGTAATTTTGATGTGATTCCTACATATAAACAACGGCCATTTGAAAGACTCAGAAGTATTTTAAACGAAAATACATAATTTACCCTTTCCATTTTCCTACTATACATAACGGATCGTCCAATCTGAGTATCTCCTTTATTATTACTAGTTGACTCGGCAATGCTTCGCAATTGCAGTGTATTACGCATCACAGAGTAATGGTCACGTGATTGTTAATCACATTTTACACTACGCTGTGCAAAAATTCTAATAGATGAAAGACTTTCTCGCAAGTATGGGTTTGTTCTATGTCCTGATTTGGACATTGTTGTCAAGTATCGTATTCTCCCTCAAATTTGTGTATGCGTTCGCCATAAAAATTCTGGGAGAAATTTGATTTACTTTACTGAGATTACAGTAATAATTCCGACCGATATTTCACAATCGCAGAGGCAGAATACTTGTATGCAGTGGAAACGCGCTTATTCCGAGACTAAGCGGCGCGTTGCATATTGTTCAGGGCCGCTTAAGTCGTCTAAACGTTGACAGCCTTCAACAAACAACGCCCCCACATAGCCTATTTAATTCAAATCACTCTCTTAAACATTCCCATTACTAATAATAACAACGTATGGAATGTCAGAGAAATCTATCGAGTAGTTTTTGATTTTACGTGCGACACACATACGCACATTCTATTTTATTTATGTTCGCGCTCAAATCAAAGGAAAACTATGATCAGGGAAAATCTGTGCTTGGTTTTGTGAGATTCCGCAAAACACAGGAAAAGTTCAAAAACAATAAAATAGTATAGATTCCAACAGAAAAATGCAAATGTTTGATTATGTTATTTCGCCAATTCTCATACATACATCTGACGTCACGCGACCGCAAGACTACGAGGAAGAGGCAGCTTGTAATTAAAGATTTGCTATTTTCATGATGCGTTATGAAACAGGACCTTTTTTATAAATATTCACGGTATGAAAAGAACTTGTACTACAGTATGATTTTGTAGGGCAGCATTTCTTTTGTTGCTGGCGACCAGCCTTGTTTGGCGTTAGATATCCGAATACCGCCGAGCCTTCCCGGAAGCCGGGATCGGTACGCGAATTGCTTAACTACGCTCCGAGAAGTCACATAAGTTAAGCAACGCAAGACAACGTGAGTACCTTGATGAGTGACCGCCTGGAAACCCCAGGGATCTAACCGGGCCGAGCCCCTGGCCGAAGGGATAAAAGGAAACGACTGAGTAGAACGGAAGATGATAAGTCTCCCTTACCGAAGGATTACCTCACGCCAGTAGACTGTTAAGAGAACGATGTTAAGAAAAAAACGCAACAGAATTTTAAAAATAATAAAAGACGTTTCGCGGCCAAAAGCGTTGGTTCTAAAGTGTCGAAGGTACCGTTGGCGGGCGTCGTAGGCGAGGCACAAAAATCGACTCTGCTTCTAACGCTCCTCTCCCGGAGCAAAGGTGGCCGCCCGCGCCGCTCGCGCCGCGGGGACCTTCGCTAAGGGGGCCCGCCCCGCCCCCCCGCCACCCCAGGGACGGTGGGAGCGGGGCGGGGCGGGGCCGCGCCGGCCGCGGCGGTCGCGAGAGGGAACCGGCGCCATCGGATATCGATATCGCCAACACTCATATCGGCAGAGTGGCCGGGATCACAGCAAGAATTTATATGAAACGTGGCAGGCTTAAACTCCTGAAAAGTAGTTCCGTTTTATCTTCGCTTGTTTTCTATGGGATTTTCCTTTGCCATGTACAACTGGGGCGGTTTAAGACAACTGTTCTTCACATTTATGGTATCACAAATTTAGCAGTACATTTCAGCGCTTGGCGAGAACTTTGTAATGTTGATTTATGGTGTATGGTTAATATTATCACATCATAACCAACATAATGAGCAAAGATTTACTTATAATTATACAAACTTTAATTTTTCCGTAATCATGAAGATTAAATACGATTCAAAAGTTCTAATATCTATAAAGGTGCACAAGAATTACAGTAACATAGAGCACTAAATAACCCACGGGATAATTCGCCTTTCACAAAGAAATTTCCTTGTCAAAATTTGAGTAATATTCGTCACTGTACGTAATTCGAAAACACAATACTGATAATAATGGTTTTCAAGAAAAGCCCAATGCTGATGAAACCAAAATTTCCCACGTGTTGTATTTCAGAAACATATTACAAAAGGCATTGATCAATCTGCCCGCAGAAATTACTCAAACGTGCCCTTTTGTTTCTAAAATATATAAAATGACTTACTGGCGTATCAAAAATATTTTTAATATGAAAAATCTAAGACAGATTCTTTCGCACGCTTTCTTGATACCTCGTGTCTTTGGTTTGGTTAGATACCCAGTTGCTCGGGATAAATCCAAAAGCAACAAAACATCATCAATTACTTGACTGCCTTGCGCTACCCATTATTATATAGCGCGTACTGATTCAATTTTCGAAAACACTAATATATAATGTATATTTGATTGCTGGTGCATGACGTCAGCTGAGGCGTAAGTAGTGACGAGCTGTTTATATATTTGACAAAAAAGAGTTGCACTCCGAACGATTTGTTCAATTTTATCGCATTTTGGCATAAATACCATTGATGTTCAGATCACATGTATCTTCAATGTGTAGAACGCCCACCAGAGTGCATTCGTGATGTGTCTGCCCTGTTATTGCGCAGTTGTTATAAAAGTCAACTACTGTGGGTTAGACAGTGAAGTTCTAATCACTTGCGACGCCGCGCAACTGCATTTGACAGTATATCCATTAATTGACTACATTTGACAAGGCCAAATCGTAGGACTTCATGAGGCTGTTTGGTCGTATCGTGCAATTGCCAGGCATGTGGGCTATTCTGATGTCGCGGTGGCTCAATGTTGGTATCAATGGGTACATGAGAGCACCCATGCAGGCTCGGGTCGACCAAGAATCACCACCCTGAAGGAGGACCCTCGTATGGTGCCAAGCAAGACGGAATCCCATGATGCCGGAATGCACCATCCACGAACATGTCCTGGAGACTCCACAGCAGCCTGTGATATCCCGAGCAGCGACGCAATCCGCCGGATAGAGGTCCCTCCGTCCCATGCGTTGTTTTTCATTCACACCAGAACATCGACGTCGGCGATTGGATTAGTACCGTTCCCGGGAGATAGAGGACCAGAGGGCGAATGGCATCGCAACATGTTCAGTGATGTGTCCCGCTCCACCATAACCTCCGATGACCATCGTGTTGGGGTGTAGCGGCGTGAAGGGCAGATGGCACATCCCGCTCACATTGTGTAGAGACACACAGGCGTAACCCCGGGCATCATGGTGTGGAGAACATGCGGTATGAATTCAAATCCTCTCTAATAGTGCTTCGACATACTTTGACGGCACTGCCATGTCACAGACAGTCCGCACGTCCCACCCGTTATGGCACAGCCCCCTGGTACAGTATTCCAACACGATAGTGCCACCCACACACAACACATGGGTCTACAGACTGTCAAGAGCATGCTGAGGTCCTTCCATAGCCAGCAAGATCCCCAGATCTGTCCATTATTGAGCACTTGTGGGATGATGTTGGCAGGGGAGTACGTCACAATACTAACCTCTCGGTTTTGGAGGTATAGATGCAACATCTGTGGACGAACTTGCCGCACGAGAGGATCCAAAGGCTGTTTCACACCATTCCAAACCGCGAAACGGCATGCATCACAACCGGAACAGGTACGCCGCCGCCCTACTGATTTGGTGTCCACATTCCACCTGTAACTGCCAACGGCCTTGACTCTTTCATCCAATATTAAAATCTGTTCAATAAAGTCATATGTCTTTCAGCATATGTGGTTTCATTCACTTCCAACATCTCTTCCTTTCCATAAAATGCAATCGGTTTATTACATGTGGATTATTACGTTGCAATCGGTTTATTATGTTTTGCTGCCCGTTAATAATTAAACTCTCAGCGGTCGTGAATCATCAACCAACTGGCACATGACGGCCTACTTTAGCCCCTTCTAAGAACATGCGCCTGAAAGAGTGCGCCTCGGTGTACCTCCGCTCCACAACCTGATATATTCCTTCAATAAGCTGCCCGGTAATACTCTAAATATTGTACTCTTCAGAACTATTCTTTTGGGAACGTTCGTGTGAGGTTCTCACACACTGAATTCTGGAGAGAGTAGTGGCGGAAAAGAACATTGGACAAGAAGAATTACGATTTCATTTTTAGTATTATCTCATTTAGTCTCATCTTTTAATCCGCAATATACAATTATTCTCGTAATATGCTCACGAATAAAAAACCAGCCAAATCTTTGCTTAAGGCGTCACAGACACCACATTCAGCCAGTATGTAGATGTTACGTAAATCGTGCAGAAATATGCGTTCAGCGTTAAGCAGACTGAGATGTAGGATAATATAGGTTTAGGTGATTTTATGAATAGTTTATTGTTATCAGAAAAACAGCTGACAATATTCAGTAATGACAATATTCAATAATAATAATAAATTCGGCTATCAGCGAAGAATCGTCGCCCAATGCCAAAGCTAGCTCGTGCTCCGAGGGGATACATTTCGCCAGGCGTCGGTAGCCTGTGTTGAGAGCAACCTGCCCGCCAGACGTCGCTAGTGCTCACGGTGGCCCGCGCAGCTGGCAGCAGAGCTGGAACTGCGTGGTCAAGACGAAAGACAATTGCGAATCGTTACAGATGTTTCACACACGCTTCGCAAGGTTTCGCACTCTGTGGAAAAAAAGCTGTTTCGCGCACGGAAAACAAACACGAAAAACCGCGTTTTGCGCACGGTGTGTTAAAAAATGGTTTTCCTACGTGCTTCAGTATCATCTGCGCTGCTCCCAAGGCTCTCCGGGCTGCGAAGGCTCACGCTACGCGCCGACCGTCCCTCGCCGTGCGCTGCGGACGAACGCGTTGGCGCGCACATTTCGTCGGTCCACCCTGCCCCCCTCTCCCCCTTCTCCTTCACTACGCGCTCCATACGTGCGGCCGAGATTTGATATGCAGCCCTCTCTCTAAAGCTGGGATCACACCCTGTTTACAGAGACTGCAGAGGTAGAGTTCGCTGCGTTCATATGCCGACAGCTGGCCCTCGCGCCGCGCGCTGCCTCTGCACTTGTGAATAAACTGTGTACACTCGTCGCGCATATTGACGCATTAGAAACGAGTTGGTGGAGGGGTTTGCTGAAACGACGTAGTCGTCGGAATGCCAAATTCAAGTAAGAATTATAAATTAAGAAGTTTTGTTTCGTATTTCTCAGTTGGTAGATTATAATAATTCAATGGAATAAACAAATGTCTTTCGCAGCAACGTATACGAATATATTTTAAAATTTCTTATACCATAAAGATAATATAAATGAGGAAAAATACATTGTAAATTACCTTTTGGCGATGATCAGCATGAAAATAGTGTTCGTGCTGTTTATTTGCATTTTTGCAGTCATATTTATTCCAAAAGCGAGAAAAAGGTGGAAATGAAAAGAATCAGAGATGAACAAAACCTACGTCTGCAAAGAAAAGTGAAAATACCGATAAGAGTATCTCGTAGCTCCAGCGCTCTGGGGAGAACTGAATGCCACACAAGCTTAATATTTATGCGATGCATTGTTTTCGTCGTAAATAACCTTTAAAGCCAATATAGTCGATTAAGCAACAGAGAATATACGTTATTCTATTTGATGAAGGAGAGACCTCGCTCTATATAGGTTTTACGGCAGAAATAGGGGAACTTTCATTTAGATTTAGATGTATTTAGACAAAAAAAATAGTAAAAACTGGATGTGACGTGTGAGGGATAAGATCGTCTGCGCACGATTTCATGAGTTCCAGAATCCCTACCCATCATTTTAACTACAAATTATTGAAAGATGAGTAAAAGTTAAGATTAATAAATAAATAAATAAATAAATAAATAAATAAATAAATAAATAAATAAATAAATAAATAAATAGTTCTACTTTGTTGTGTTCTACTTTTCCTCATCTTTCTGTTTCTACTTTTCCTTATCAGTTCAAGACCACATACTTTGCACTTATTTTCGTGTATTTATAACAGATCATTTTAAACATTACTGAACAACTTTCCTACATGCTTTTCACGAAAAGTACAAGAAGTATTCAAACAATAGCTTGTCTTCTGTGTAATAAAATCGGATATGTGTGAAACATACTAAATAAAAATTTTGAGATTCAACAAATACGTCTTCATTGTTGCAAACCAATTTCTGCATATTTCGTATATAAATAAGAGAAGAATGGTGCGTTCATTGTTAACAGCAAATTTTTGTACGCATGCAAGAGATTTGAAGTAAATTATATAGGTTATTTAATTGCTAACATAGTTCCTATTCACAGTTCCTATATTATCCTACATCTCAGTCTGCTTAACGCTGAACGCATATTTCTGCACGATTTACGTAACATCTACATACTGGCTGAATGTGGTCTCTGTGACGCCTTAAGCAAAGATTTGGCTGGTTTTTTATTCGTGAGCATATTACGAGAATAATTGTATATTGCGGATTAAAAGATGAGACTAAATGAGATAATACTAAAAATGAAATCGTAATTCTTCTTGTCCAATGTTCTTTTCCGCCACTACTCTCTCCAGAATTCAGTGTGTGAGAACCTCACACGAACGTTCCCAAAAGAATAGTTCTGAAGAGTACAATATTTAGAGTATTACCGGGCAGCTTATTGAAGGAAATTTGTACATTTGCTATCTCCTATTCAAGAACTTACCAACCCATTCTTAAAGATTTACATTAAAATATAATTTCGTGGTTGAAATTATCCTACAAAAAGGGATGATCCCATTGGGTTTATCGTATATGATACACATGAACAAAATTATCCTAAAAAACGATTTTTTTACTACTGGATGGAAACACTACCGAACCTTTTATTTTGATGATCCAAGCCATACAGCGAGTAATGTAAACCGCGGCGTATGGGTATTTCATTCTACAGCAACCTGAGAATACCTATAAATGTTGCATCGGTGCCGTCGGCCACTTCACTAGTGTCGCATTTAGCTGCCATTACCACTTCATTGCGAATACCTATGGGCTCTTTCGTGGCATGACAGTGGTCCTGCAAACTACTCACTAATAAAGATAATGATAATTTCTAGTTAGAAGTATTGCATGAACGCAAGCACAATTAAAACACAAATTAGGTTACATTCGCCTGACTTATCCATTATCATTCATACTATTTAGTAAATGAAAACATTCACAAACATCCATAACATGATTAATAATCGTCTCTTTAATCACTGATTTTTATACAGAAGAGTGAAAAATCTTTAGTTAATTATAAACACGTTACTTAAGATTGTCATTCATTAAGATTTCATTGACATTACAAAATTAAATAAAATAGTCTAATTATGTCACTAAAGAATATGAAACGCGTGAGGCTACACAACACACACTTTCTTACATTACTTCTGACTCTTTGCATTTTTGGAAAATTCAGAGACTTGAACGAAAAAATTTGGCGGGTTCTTTGCTCTATCTGTGGAAAGATTTTAAACAAACTAAATTGGCGCTGTTTTCGAGATGTTTTAAAATAGTTTGTATCAACTTCAAGTAGAAATTGTGCAAAATTCTTTGAATGATTGAGTAATTCTATGGTAAATATTAAGATGGTCCCCTCTCTCCGTCTGTATAATAAATGTAGATTTTGCCTCCCTCCTTCTGAAAACAATGTTACGTGATCACCATATCAGCAAACGCAAAATACGAAAATTAATAAACTATCACGATAAAATTAAGGATTGTGGGCAATAACACGGTAACCCACAATTAAGAAATAAAATGAATAGTAATGAATAATGCCTTAGAAATCTCTCGTGCATCGAAAATGTTTAGTCTTAGAATACGTTTCTCGAAGCAATGAAGCCAAAAGATTCTTAAAACTAAGTTTGAAATAAAATTAAATTTTTACTTTATCATTTACGGTAGCATCGCAAAACCAGCCTTATGTGGGTTACCCTGTTATTGCCCACAACCCTTCAAATTTAAACTTTTTTGCTCAAAAACCACGTGAAAAAAGAAACATTTGAAGACACCGTCCACATGGCCTTCTTGAGAAGTCAGATATGTGGGGCAAAGACATCGACCTTTTCGCACCCTGGGATTCGGATGTGCTTCGCGGAGGGGGGAGCGGGAGTGAGAGGGGAAGGGGGAGCGGGAGTGAGAGTGAGAGGGGAGGGGGAGCGGGAGTGAGAAGGGAGGCGGCAGCGGCCCCGGAAAAAATGGCCTTCGCCGCGGAAGGGTGAGCCCGAGAGCTCAGGGCCTTTGATATGGAAATTCCCGCCGCATATATTCGCACCTCTTTTTTTTCTTTCTTCGAAATTCTGACCCGAAAGAGACGCAGCTTTGAACATACATAATATAGTATATTTGGGAGGCCTGTAAAAGGGTATTGTGCATTTAGGAATCGGCTTCGCAGATCATCCACGCCCACCTTCATTCGAAGATGCAGACTGTGGTGTTGGAAGGCGTTGCTTCCGAACGCCATAGCTGCGTTAAGAGGTACTAGAGAAGATTAAGGAAATGCAGCAAAGGGAATTGGCTGCATAAAGGTATGAGAAGAGTTGGCTAATACAAAAATTGATCTGATTACATTGGAGGCACGTTTTATTAGAGCAAAGAAGTACAGATTATGTCAAGTAAGTACATATACAGTAAAGCACAGTTTATAGTATTTAACTTAGTGAGAATTACCTAAAAACCAAAAACTGTATACGATGTAATTTTCCTTAAAATCTTTCAAGTATTGACAAGACCGTTTTTCATTCTAAAGTCATGCAATATTTTTTCTGAGACAGGGTGAATCACGTCCTATAATTCTTAAAAGATTTTTTTTAAATTTTAAAATAACTGTAAAAATGAATTTTTATATACATTATATATATATATATTTTGTCAATATATATATAATAATATATATATATATATATATATATTATATATAGTTATCTAGTATTATATATATTGACAATTGAAATCCGTTCAAAACATATGGGAAAATTTAATCGCAATACTTGTACTGACGGAAACTAATTTAACAACCAGTGTTAAGTGCAGGAAAAAAATTCAATATTTAATAAGTAGGTAATATAAATAATTGAGATATATATTTTTAAGACGTTCAAAATCAGAAAACAGAACATTTAGATGAAATGGCTTTCTGAGAACTGATTCACAGATCTGAACACATCGATTACTTGTAAAATTGGATATCAATACCAATCTTGATCATATCATAATAGTTTTGGGCGCCCATACACTGTTGTTGATGACTTCGGTAATGTAGGTACCGTCACTTACTAGATGTATCAAATCCTTAATGATGTATTTGTTTAAATACTATATTAACGCCTCTTTTCTGTCATCAATCTTTAGCTGAGTGAAGAGGTTCCATGCTAGGTTGATGTCGGGTACGTTGATGTCGAGTACGCTTTTGTCGATTTGGAAATCGGCGAAGTCAGAAAAGATATTTTTTAAATAAAGATCAATCCACTTTGCATAAATACATTTATGTGAACTGCAATTGGGTAATCCCGGTGGCAGTTAATTAGCAATAATAGTTAATGAACAAAAAGTTGAATTTATTTAACAATAAGTACAAATTTTTAGGTTTAGTCTGTTAATGTCAGTTAGGTTTTTATAAAAAAATACTCAAGGGCTCGAACACATTTTGAGCAAATGCAGATATCGGTATCTGTAACCATCGATGTAGTAATCTTCATTAAGTGCATTGCTCAACAGCTCCCAACAGAAAATTCACATATAATACATGTAAAAAGATGATTAGAATCAGTACACAAGTTTAAGTGTGAATTTTAAAACAAAATATTTCCTGATACATATCAGTCTATACAATTAGATGTTATACGGTGCATCAAAAATGAAAATAATTTTCGTACATTTTGACAATGATATTTAGTGGTTTAGTTACCACTTGGACTGTAACATTCTAAAAGTTTAATAATAAAAGAGATAGAATTAAATATGCCTGTAACAAGTATTGTATCTCCGTTTCTGGGTCAAAGACCCCAATTTCGATGAGGTTTTTCTTTCAGATGTTCAGTTTCCCTACTACTTGTGCAAGTGCTGAGATGACCCCTTGGTTTGCTTCTGGACATAATGTAACTTCACTACCTGTGCACGTTTTCTTGGTCTTGGTCTTTCTTTCTCGTTTGTGGGGAAAGAAGTTATTCAAATAAATAATCGTTCTCCCATTTCACGCAGTAACACGTCGATTCCCTCTCGAAGGGCATGATAAGAGATAATAAAAACAATTTGTAGCTGTTTATATTTGCAAATAGTTATATTGCACGGAAGCTAACGTCATACCAACTGTTGCCAAAAACGCCTGCAGTCTGTTGTAATAATAATTCCAATCAATACGTATGATTTAGAACTGAGATTCCAGATCTCAAGAAATCGTGTGGAGATTGATTTGATCTCCAGCTTTATACTCAGTTTTACAAAACTTTGGGAATGTACGAAGGGTTCGTTGTAAATTAAAAATTGAATGAATTTCTTGAATAAAATTACAGTTATTATAAATAAATTCTGATTTTTTGTCATCAGACTTCAACGTATTGTTGCATTGAAATTCATAACGAAAGGGATAGAGTTCCAAAATTTTGGAATTTGTTTGGATGGTACATTTCCTTCCTTTTGTATACAACGTATGAACACAACGTGTGTTGTCACAACGCCAATTGTGAATTAAATGGCATTCATATTTATCTTCGGTGGTTGAAGTGCTCTCCAAATCGGAGGAGATATACGGATTTTTTAAACATTACCCTTCTACTCCATCTTAAATATAACCTCGTACTTTTGGCGATATTCACTCGAATTATACCTTCATCACACATCATTCATGGATTCATCACTGTTGTAATATTCTATAGATTACTTTCATTTCATACATTTAGTTGAAAAACGGTATGAAAACACATCAAAATTATATTATTATAATTAGCAGCGGCAGCGGAGGCGGCAACTGCAGCGGCAGGGGCAGCAAGAGCAGAAGCAGCAGCAGTAGTATTGCGATCTTTCCAAAACCTATTCTATAACTACTCTATATAAGATCAGTTATAAACGTTTTAACAAAAAATTCGTCAGTTGTAAATTATAATAAAAAATAAAACATTTTAAAGATACTTAAAATCTATTTATCCTCTCCATTTTACTCTTCCGAAGCAGCGTGGCCTTAAGCCCAGGGGCAGGACAGGGCGTGACCGCCCGACGCCATGGAAATGGGAGTCGTGTCTGGGACTCAGATTGCGGCGGCCGCCCACTCACGCCCCAGACAGTTGTAGCGCAGAAGCCAGGTTAAGGCTTTGAGGCGATGGTGCACCGCAAACAGCAGAGTTTGCGACCTCCAAAACCATCGAGCCTCCCTAACGCCATGGTGGTCTCCAGGGGAGCTTTAAGGGGCGCGCGTGAGCGGGTGATGCGCGAGTATTCCCGTCTGGTAATGGAGAACCGTATTCTTTATTTGTAACTCTGAAATTTACAATTAGACAACAAGTAAAAGGATCACAAAACCGCACGAAATATTTTAGTCTTGATAATCCACTTATTTCGATTTTTTGGGCTAAATTTCGACAAGTTATTTATTCAGTTTTGACAGATTCTTCATTGAATTCCGACATATTATCCACTGAATCTATGAATCCATATCTTCGCCATCACATTGAAACTACAGGTTATATCAAAATATCCCTGTTAGTACTCCAACAGTAGTTTTCTATTAACTAAATGTTAATGTTCGATGTTTTCTAAATTTGACTAAATGATGTTTTCTATTAACATTTGTTATTAAACCTTTGTTTCATTATTATATGAACGCATCCTTTTACATTGACCATTCAATTTACTGTTAAGATGATTTAATCAATTAGAAATTATTAAATCGCTTGGAAACACTCGGACGTTTAGATCGTTATTCAAAACATTTTAACCAAAGAAGAAGAACAATTAGATATATGTTGCCAAAATAACTAACAACGGGTAGACAGCGATGGTTCTGCAGAGACTCCTGCTTTGGTGCAGAAATAACATGTATTTGAGTGAGACTGCTTCTATGTTAAACTACCCAACATGATGTATGAATTAAAAAGTGAATGTTAAAAATGTCTTTCTATAATTTCTTCAATTTTTTCGATGACGTAACGCCGAGGTTAGGATTCTAAAAGTATGTTTTATGGTTGCTAAACACTGTCAACTCTACATCAATCATCTGCACGAATATTGGGTCATCAATACAAAAATGAAGTGTCTATAAGTGTGATGTACTTGGCTCGAGAATAATTAATTAAATAACGTGGCGTGCACGTGTTATTCAATGAGGTATAGAGAGCGCTAGACAAACGAACTTCCATTTGTTAATTTATCATGCATTGGCAGGCATTATTTACCTCTACAGAAACTTTACGAATGCAAAATGTGGACATGACGCGAGACATTCCCACCTCAACTACCCATTATACAATGCGATGATGTAATGAAATATTGATCTGGCCGTTATTGGTCTTTATTTTATTATATAAAATGATAATAGTAAATAAGTACAGTAATTAAATATAAAATTTACCAAAATTCAACCTAATATTTTAAAATAGAAAATGTACTTCATCACAAATATACATTCATGTTGTATTCCTTTTTATGACCTTATTCTGTGTCGAAACTTGTGATATTTACATTTAACTCTTACATCCTCACAATATAAGGCACTTACGGAATGAAGATAACTATTGGATTTCTAGGGCAGATATGGGCGATTTTACGACAGAACAACTCGCGTTATCAGGTTCTACGATCACAAAAATTTAATGAGCGTGTTCCTAGATATATTATATTACCTCCTCCAGCACCTGTGTAACAGAATTAAACCGTGAAAGGGAATTAGCTGGGAAGAAAGAGTGATGGAAAATTGTTCACGAGACACAGTAGGGTGAATACATATTATCGTTTTTAGTATTCAAAAATAAATGATATTGCACGTCCTCTATTATTTCTCTACATTTTTTGTACGGATGTACAGAATTATATAAACGCATTTACATCGATTTAAACCAAAGCGTTTAGTTCTGTGAGTCAAGCACCTCAACCCCTCACGTACTTTGCTGAACTGTGGCTTGAGGTAAAAACTGATTTCTAATATAACAATGAATTACCAATAATTTTATTCACGTTCAAAAGTTCCGAAACGAGCACCTCTTTGAGCCTCTATCTTCAAATGTTCCCTTTATGGATTTCGCATAACCTTCGTAAGAATACGGTCAAGCCAACGACAGCTTCTCATCTTGAAGATAGGAAGGAGAACCATGACAAGGAAAACACCTTTTAATTAAACGATTTAATTTTAAAAAGTTTTTTTTTCAATTAATACCCATACTGCCGAGGATATGACGGAATGTGGGGCATCTAGGATGACTGAAATACGGAAATCTTTGTCTTCGAATACCTGACTAATTTCCTTCGCCCTCCCATCTGATTTGCAGGTTCTGACAGCGCCACCGGTTTGCAGTCAGCTTACGCAAATCGCTCAACAGAGCAATGCGGCGGGATTTGTGCGCGCGCCGGCCGCGCCACGCACTTAACGCAACGCGGTGGTGGCGGCGACGATG
>BOPP01000471.1:90449-113378 GCA_017312745.1 Gryllus bimaculatus
GTCTCGTGCCTTCTCCTCCCGTCGCGTGCCTTCTCCTCCCGTCTCGTGCCTTCTCCTCCCGTCTCGTGCCTTTTCCTCTCGTCTCGTGCCTTCTCCTCCCGTCTCGTGCCTTCTCCTCCCGTCTCGTGCCTTCTCCTCCCGTCTCCTCACCCGCTCCTTTCGTGCGCCGTCCCGTGGCCCACGCAGCACCGTCTGCGCGCCGCAGCGGGGGCGGGAGCTGCCGGCTGTCGGCGTGTTGCGCGTGGCTGCGGGGAGCGGTTGGCGGAGGCCAGTCAATTTATCAGCGCGGGCCCAGCCAGCCAACAAATTGATACACCCCACGTTCTTCACATGCTCGAGCACAGTGTTTCCTAGGAGTGTTTCAATGGGTCTTTCAATATTTTACACCAATTAAGAAATTCCCTTCGTGTAGACCGAAGTCTTACGGTTTTTTGTATAATGTGATATTCTAATAAACATCGTCGCAGTTGTCCTTTCAGCCATTTGAAACCACATTACATTTTAATTCGTTGTATATCTTACGCGAATGGTGCAGTCGTTACTTCCTGACTTATTATTTGACTATTATCTACCCGTGTGTTCAGTTTTATTAATTTATGTTCATAATGAGAAGAGTTATACATATTTTCACACATATGATCTTCCGGTACATTTAGACCCATCATTTACATTTTTTTCTCCTGTTGTACTGAAGTTAGTCATTTGATGTAACTATATGAATATTTCAGTCATCGACTACGAAAAGAATGTATTGTACTCTGCGACTATCTTCTGATAAAGTGTACGAGGACAATGTTTCGTTAAGCAATATACAATCGAAGTTCTAAGTATTTTTGTACATCATGACAGTTGCATGAGAAGCTTCAGAAACGTGATAACACTGGTAATTATACGGAAAAACAAATCTTCTATGCGCCCAAACTCTTCTCCAAACGGCATAGCAAACTAATCTTTAATATTCGCATTTATGAATGACATGACATTAATGTAATGTGTACCACAAACTAACAAGTTTTGTAGTCCAAAGAACACTAACGTGCTTTGTGCATTAATGTCACGCATCGGGCGTTTCTACCTTTGCACAGTATCTTTAATTTCGAAATCGATTAAATCGATAGAACCTGACTTGCTTGTCACCATTGAAGAAAACAGAAGAACAACGAGTACACACATCAATTAAAAAACTTCATACCATAACACTACACCGTACTTCGTGCAACACATCCGGCGCAGTATTGTTGGACACTGCTGTGGCTTTGGCGGAGCGTGGCGCGCTCTCAACGCACTCTCTTGGCCATCTCCACAACTATATGAATTATACAACTCAATTCATAACTGTGATATTGTTTAAGTAAAGGAAAACATGCATATAAATTGTCTCAAAAATATTGTACATCGCAAGGCAAAATATCGATTTAATAATTCGACAGGATTCCCCGCCTCGACCTGCCGGCCTGGGGGGGGGGGAATTCTTCTGTCTGATCATGAGAAGGTCGACTTCCTTGCATTGTAATGAAAAATACTATTATTAGTACAGTTAACGTTCCTCCAGCATTCGCCTGTTCCAATAAAAAATGCAACCTCTTAGGCGACCCACATTCACACATTGAGGGTTGCATACTTTCAGACTTTCCATCACAGATTTCGTTGCAATATTCGAGGACTTTTTCTATAGCAGACATGTCATGATCGCAGGCAAGGCAACACGCTTACAATAGTTCACTTGTGATGTAAAATACTATTCCTAGTACAGTTCACGTTCCTCGAGTATTCGCCTGTTCCACTCAAAGATGCAACCGCTTATGCGACACACACTCACGCGTTGCGGGTTGCCAACTTTCAGACCTTCCATCACAGACTGCAATATTCGAGGTTTTTACTACAGCAGGCATGTGAAGATCGCGAGTTAGGCAACTCGCTTGCAATAGATCGTAGACTGTGCGTCCACAGACTTTGGCGCGAGATATAAAAGTAAGGGTTTTACAATGCTTCGTATCAACGGTACGTTACTGGACCACTAATTTAGCTAGATTTGGATTTTAATTTAGATTTAGATTTGGATTTAGATTTATTTAGTCAAAAAAACAGTAAAAACTGTATGTGACGTATCGGGGAGATTATCTCCGCATGTTTTCTTGAGTTTCAGAATCCCTTCCCGTCATTTTAACAATAAATAATTGAAAGATGAATAAAAATTGAAAATAAATAAATAAAAATAAATTTTAAAAAATCGCGGGATTAGCAATATTTTAAAAAATGTCATTTTCGTTTCTGGGTTATAGAAAACGTATTTGCATCGGTAAACGAATTGCAAGTATGTTTTTTTTTGCATTTGCTAACAAAAACGTTACTCGCCCTTACTTCTACTTCTACCATTAAAAGCAAAAGGGGAGTTCAACAAAACTTGCACATAGTGAAGCTACATTTACTCTATTAACTATATTAACTATTACTATATTAATTCCCATTTTCTCTTTAAAGCAAATAAATAATCCATTTGAAATGAAATCATACATTAGTACCATTTCAAATTCTTAACTGAGAATGAAATTTGAAAAAAAATTAATCAACAGTCTCTTGATTTTGTAATCTTGTTTACATAAAAGTGACATATAAGCAACTTAACTTTATACGTTCAGGTTGGGAAGTGGACAATTATTCTTGTCTGTTAAAAGAGCTGTCCGCCTGAACGCGAGAATTGTTAACATAAAAAATATTGTTAATTTATTTCACAATATTACTAATGTCAATAAATAACTGAAAGATTTAACACGACACAAAACAAAAAGAAGGAAGTAATTCGCCAGTGAAACATTCTACTACCTCTTGGCAAAAAAGGTTATTCAATGCATAATCTGAAAATAAAGTAAACATGAAGTAGTATTAGGTAGTGAATAATATAAACACAATACAATTTTCGTTTATTTGATAGAAAAAAATTGCAAACATATTTTCGTATCAAATCACTCTTCGCCGTCTCTTCTTGCATCAGCTTTCATCGCGTGTACACCTCTCTAAATTTGGAGCGGAAATCAGTGGGGGTTTAGGGGAGATTTCCCGTACCCGTAGGGCGAGCAAGTAGGTCGTGCGGGCGCAGTTTGACGGGCCTGTCCTATAATATGCAGCAGTCATAACAAACTGTCCCGACACGAACTACTTTTTAGCCCGGAATCCACGGCGATGCAGCGAACACGGAAAGTATCATCTGACTCCGCTCTCATTTCCCCTTCCAATCCGGAAAGTGTAGTATACGTTCTACCAGAAACATAGGATGTATGCGCGAACCGTGCTATAATGTAAACGTAATACTATAATCAAGATGTATAATATAATATACGTAATACTATAATTAAAAATCGTAACTCATACGAAACCTCGTTATAACGTCAACGTTCGTTCACATCATGTATTGTGCTGTAAAGAAGTTTGCGTTATAACGAAGTCTTTCTGTGATTATTTTGTAGAGCAGCGCTGTAAAGAAGCCTGTTGTAGAGAGATACAATTTAATTTTTAGCGTTTATTTGAGTCATCCAAACTACCAGAACAACCGCTAGCTTCTCACTTCCTGCATTTTTGAGTTTCTGCGAAGATTATACGTTTCCTCCATCCACTTACATTTTCGCCAAGAATATTACCCGCACTTCGTCCGCTTATGCTTACCGAACAACGAAAACATATTTGAAACGTTCTGCTGACTAGCAGAAAGACTTTCCTCTCTATTAAACGCATAATACACGCTTTTCCTCTAGAGTCAAATTGTCTCAGTCAAACTTTACAGGCAGCCTCCTACAGTTACCGTGCACACATTACCAGCAGGTCCAAATGACTCCTTCCTCACACCTTTCCACACACATGCTTGTTGAAGTAGTGAGAACGGCGAGCTACTCGCAGACTTCAGAGCCGGTTGAGTTCCTATGGAAAAGCGCGAAGTCGGAAGCAAGAGGATACTATTAGTCGTTCTTCGCGTGTCCAAATGATCCAAAAAGAAAACGCTTCTAATTTGACAGAACATTGAGTAACTCTGCATTGCGTGGCAACTGGCAGTACGTGAGGGTGGCATTTTCTCGAGGTAACTACTTATTACTATTAGTAATAAGAGAATGATTGATCAGTGCGTGTAATGGATGATAAGTGAGGGTGGTGGCAAACAGAAGGGCGCTGTATCGAGGTTACACTGCCTGACATGTTTGTCTGACTATGTGTATGAAACAACCGACATATCTAATTTTAACATTGTTTATACCACATTACTTTATTTTCCGGAGCTGTAACTCGTATTCAGCTGTCTCAGAGAAGTCCAGTAAATTTTACAAGCATGATGAGAAAACTAATACGAACATTTTTTATTACTGCATTGTGGATAGTCGATAACATTACGTGACATAAGAATTTTTTAAATACGCGATTTTAAAAAATTTGATTGTCTCCCCTACATCAATGTATCTTCTGGTATTTTCTCTTTAGGAGGTGTTGAGGGGTATGCATGAGGCGCGCGCGCGGCAGTGTAGGTTTTCATTGCGTAACTCAAAGTGTACATCGCCGAGAGCGTCGGCGTAGATTTAGTAGGAAGACCGGTACCCCAGCCCAAGCATCGATGCCAGTATGATTTACCACATAAATTGGCTTTGGAAAAACTAATTTTGTACAAAAAGTCTTTATCCGAACAGATAGTTTAGAAAAGACAATTATAATTATTAATACTTAGATGTAGCCCTCAGAATACATAGATATACAAGACTTAACTTCTATTTACAAATTAATTATTTGTAAATAGAAGTTAAGTGAAAAAATTAAAATAAATTTATAAAAGAAAGTGATAATTGGCAATATAGAGATGTAGCATTTAGAATACAAGAACAGACTGAAAACTGTCGCACGCGGCTGAACAGCACGGGTTTACGGGGCTTTCCAGCCCGGGAGAGCAGCGTCCGCCACAGGAGCTGTGAGGCGGTGGCTGGTTGACGTCGCCGCCGCTTGACTGAGCAAGCCCTTGGGTTGCCGAGTCGCGTGGACCCGGAGGCTGGCGAGGACTTCGCTAGACGCAGCGAGCGATGGGGGGGCGTGTACCGCACACGCAGCCAGACGCCGCTACGGGCGACGCCGCTACGGGCGACGCCGCTACGGGCGACGCCGCTACGGGCGACGACGCTACGGGCGACCACTCTACGGGCGACAACTCTACGGGCGACAACTCTACGGGCGACAACTCTACGGGCGACAACTCTACGGGCGACAACTATATGGGCGACAACTCTACGGGAGAATCGGGCGAGGAGCTCGCTCCCCGTGCAGGTTCGAGGAAGCGGCACGCCGCACGGGGAGCAGTAAGGTTGGTTGGTTAGTGATTCCGGGCGCGTCAACTACTACGGTCATTAGTCCTGTACGTGTACAGCATGTTTTCTTCCGGAGGTGGAGGTAGCCGGCGCCGACCTACCGTCGACAAGCGAGGTTTTCTTTAACCATGTAACTGCCACCCGCAGAGCATAGCCACAAACTGGACCAAAACCTAAGCTTCGGAACGGTCTTCGGTATGTTCATGCCAGTGTGTGTAAGGGGTGAAGATAGGACAAGGAAGACGTAGAAAAGATCGCGTACGATCGGTAGTCCGTTTGTTAGGGTACTGTTCAGGTATTCTCCAGGTGATAATTGCAGAATCCACGTAAAACCACGTAAATCAGAGCAGCCGCCCGCTAGAAGTTTCAAATAATATTGTTTGAATCATATCTAAAATTTTGATTTTTTAAAGTGCACTGAAAAGGGTTCCGATGTTGCAGGCACTACTACGAACTTTTATAAAGATCCATCTATACAGTGAAATCCTCTTAGCGAAATTCCATTCAATAAGTCACGCGTTCTACAGATGGGAAAATGAAAGTAATATCAGAGGAAGTGGGAATATATTTAAATGTATATTGTAAATAATGAGCATCAATGAGGAATTAGTGGTCTTTTCTATTTTTGAGGTATTTGTACAGTCCATTTGTGTGTTGTTATTTAAGGTAACACGACCTAACAATTCCCAGTTTCATGTCATCACATTAGTTAACGAGTATTTGAATGTCCAAACATTAAAATGAAAAACAAATTCATTTTCAGTAATTCGTTTCACACAGTGGAAACGAAACAGCATATAATTTCGCAAAAATACAATGCATAAATAATATTAACACACACATGCAAATTACGCAAATTAAGACTATGAATTGAAAGCCTAGTACAGTCAAGATGTGAAGCTCTTTGCTCACATGAAATCACAGTATTGGCATGAACCATCGGAAATTTGTCAATTTATTCCGTACCTTGACCAGTCAATACAACTTGCCTGTACATTTGCATTAGAAATCTTTTAGTATGTAATTTATAATATAATATCATACATAATCTTATAATATGTTCCAATTGACATCCGTTCATTAAATCGCACGTTAGTGCGTAAGCAGTGATTTTCTGAACATTTAGAAGCACAACTGCGTTGATACTTGCCACAACATTGCACACACGTGCAGAAACGTCTTCTACATTAATTTGTTACATTACATTAATTTGCGAGACTGCAGTGCGTTAACATTAGTGGATATTTAATTCCATTCAATTCATCAGGAGTATTAACCTCTCAAAGGTAAATTTGAAGTTATTTCTAGGAGCTTCGTCCTCGTAACAGTGAGTCTTTGCGCAATAGCACGATATTTGAAGTTGCTAAAAGGGTAAATAAAAATAGATCATGACACCAAAAATAATTACCTATTTTTTTAAGGTTTCCTAAAAACGTAAAGATAAAAATGTGTTTTGGAACAGTAGATTATGACAGAGGTGTTTTTTCTCGACTGGACAGGACCAATTTGAAAAATTTAAACTAGAACTAGGTAGTGGGGGGCACACTAGCACACAATTTCTCGTATTATTTACAACGTTATATAATACAACAAATTGAACCCGCCGGTCAGGTATTTGAACTTGAACACATAAATATACGTGCTCATATTCTTTACAGCGCCAACGCTAGTTAAGTATCTGTATCGACGCAATCTGTGGGTCAAAACAGAGGTTGAATTTTTGCGATTGTCCATAATTCATAAGTTTACATTAAAATCGGACCACTGCCTCATTATTAAGCAAAGATTTGAGTAGAAAATTATTTAAAAAGATAAAGAGCAGCGTTTGAGAAAACCCTGTTGATGTATTTTTTGTTGTCAATATTTCACTCAATTGCAAGTGAACTACACATTTCACAAAAAGAATTGTACGTGCCAATATTTATAGATACGATTTTGAAGGAAAGATTGAAAACAAAATCAATATATTTATTAATTTAAGGGTACAACGACATCAAGAAAACTTACGCTTTTGCAGCTTATGAATAGTCACATGTTCTAAAAACACACCCACGTTTTTTTATGAGTGTACTTTGTTTTCGTAGAAATCGGCGGAATCTCGGCGCATTTGTAGGATTAAATTAACAGTTAATGGACTGTATACCGCAAGCACACTTACTTTCCTAACCATAGCTCAGTGCTAGTATTTATTATTATTTAGTTATTGTTATTAAAATTATTGATAGAGGTTTTTATACATAAAACCTTCTATAAACAATTAGGTCCGAAAAAAAGTCCTGTACTTTTTTGGTAGGAAAAGGTAGTTATTGCGTAATTTCCTCCGGATATCAATGCAAGTCCTATTTTTTTATAAAAGCGGTACCAAAGCTTTTCTCTAATTTTCCGCGAACATATCAAAGGACGCTTAAAATGGCTCAGGTCTCATTTTCGTTTATCCCTCGTTGAAAACTGCATAAGTTAGGAAAAAATGCGATAACGTAAGCGGTGTTTTTACACCAGTAGTTTTTGTACGGAGTTAAGAGAAAAAGAGGTATTCAATAAAAATACAAAAGAACAGAGAAAAGCTAACGAATAAAGAATATGTACATCACTAAAATAACTGAAAAACCTCAGAATGCAGAGGCAAATTTTGTGGGAGTTATTGCGCCATGTGATTGTGGCATGCTTAATTTTTTATTCGGCCATGTATCACATCTGAATTATTATTCCATCCATAATTGCTCAGACCTCATCACCAATCTATCTTCATAATTACCTATGCTACTATCCATAATGTGGAAGATTTAGGGAAACCACCAACGTGATCTTGAGCCCAGGAATCGGAAGGAATAAAGGCAAAGCTTTCTCACTCACAGTGGGCGTGTTCTGCACTCACCATCAAAAATGTTAATTTTTCATCCTTTACTTATATAAGATAACATGACATTTACTAAAGAAAAGAGCAAGAGTTATAGAACGAAATGAAGTAAATCAATACACAAAATTTAAGTAATAATTTAAATAGAACTGTCGATACGAAATATTATTTTATCCGGAATTTGAATTATATTATAAAGCACATTTGAATATTAAATATTATGAAAAAACTAAGACCTTTTTAATATTTTTTTAAGTTCTATTACGTTAGTTCGTAACAACGTTCTATATACAACCAATAGTGGCATTGAACGCGGAGTGGAGGAATTCTTCTTTAACCTTGTCAGTCATCGTCAGTCGTGGAGTCTTTGCGATGTATGCCTGCCCTTCAGCCATGGGCTCGGCGCCGTTTGATCCTTACGGTTCCGAGGGAGTCACCTACCAGAAACCCGGGATGTCTCCTGTTGCTTAACTTCGGTTACTTCGCGGAGCGCAGTTACGCAATTCGGCTTTCGACACCGGTACGTACTTTACACACGTATTAAACACGTAACATGATATGAAACATACAATGTAGGCTTTCACGGCCGGTTTCTACATCATAATCAGTTCTTTCCGGGCTTGACGGCCGTGGTCCAACGGAGACTTGTTCATACGTTTCGCCTGGAACTGTGGCAGGCATCATCGGTGGCGTTGCTGGCGGGGGCGAACTAGGGTGACTAGGAAATTGTGTGCGGCTATGAGCATTGGCTACAAAAAGTTATGCTCAGTAAATAAGCTACCGGAAATTGTGCACGAGGTGGGTCCCGCGAGCACTAACAGAGGAACACAAATTTCACCTGTTTGTGAGTAACGTTTTGCGCAATACGATGCTGAATGTGACGGGTTTCTGGACAGAATAAGCACTGGTGACGAGACATGGTGTCATCATTATGAGCCAGAAACCAAGAGACAGTCCATGGAATGGCGCCATAAGAATTCCCTGAAGAAGAAAAAGTTCAAAACCCAGTCTTCAGCCGGCAAAATTATGTGTACAATCGTCTGGTATAGGAGAGGGGTAATCTTTATGCACTACCTGGAACCTGGTCGAACAATAGACTCCGACAGGTATATTTAAACACTCACCAAACTGAAAAATCGCATTTCAAGAGTCCGGACAGACAAGAAAACAACTTTCCTCTTGCAACACGACAATGCCAGATCTCACTCCAGTCTCAAGACCACGAAACAAATTGCCAATAGTATTTTACCGCACTCACCATAGAGTGGCACCTTCCATACAGTGGTGACATCTACTTGTTCGGGCCAATGAAGGCTGGATTGCGGGGACGTCTATTTTTGAACAACGGCGCCATCGAAGCAGCTGTGCATCAGTGACGCATGACACTGTGCGTCAGCTGTGCGTCAGTGACTCGGCTGGTGCAGATTTTACGGGCAAGGCATGCAGGCTCTAGTTCTTCGGTGGAAAAAAAGCACAGAGAGAGGAAAAAGAGCGTTGAAAAATAGGCACGTATTAAAAAAATATTTTTTCTCACATCTTGTATTGAGATTTTTGTATTTACTTTAGTTATCATGCAATTAAATAGAAGGCATTACTTTCGGAACGACCCTCGTATAACAGAAATGGACTAAAGAACTAAATATAATCCATCTGTTAATTAATCAGTTACCAACGCCATAGTACAACTCCCGTAGATATCGATCCCGCTCTCAGGAAGCATCAGCAATAGGTCGCATCTGCCGTCTCGCGCTGCTGACGCCCGCAAATTACCCGACGCGAACTGCTCAGGCAGCCAGCAGGTCGCTCGCCGCCTCTTAAGCGCGCCAGCCCCCGGATCGATGACCTGAGGCGGCCTTCGGGCGCCCTTCGCCGCCGCCCTTTGACCGGTGGCCGGAGGGCGGAGGGCGACCGCCGCCGCCGCCGCCTCCCAAAGGATGAGCGCCGCCCGAAGTTATTGCCGCAACTTCTTCTATTGATTTTCTGGTTCTACCAGCGACCTTCATGAGGGCCAAACCCTCGCCCGAGGACTCTCTTAAGAAACGCCCGATGAATTTTATACCTCCTTTGAGAGAAGGGTCGAAATAGGACAATGGAGAAAATTGTTTTGGAGAGGAATTGAGCTGAAGGACTGTGTTGAAAGGAGTATATTGATTGTAAAGACTAATAAATTGGTAGGACGCGTAATTACTTTTGGTCATTGATTACTAACTTTCAATGCGTGCAGAATTGGGAAGGAAACAATGGAGCCTCGTCTTCTGCGAGGAATCTAGATTTTTTTGATACCCAAAAACTCGGGCAAAAAATCCACGCATTTGTAGTATCTAAAAAATATTACTCAGGGTTTTTTCACCTAGACGATAAATTTAATATCTCATTTGAGAAAAAGTTCGTAGTAGGACAATAGGGGAAATTGTGAAGAAGAATTGAGGTAAATTACTGTATTGAAAAGATCACACTGAGTGTAAAAACCACTCCTCAAAATGATAAGAAGCTTAATTAAAAGGTTTGGAAGGCATTTTTGACAAAGGGACTTACGTTTACAAACCTTCAATGCAATAGGTTCCATTATTAACAACTTTTCGCCAAATATTAGGAAGGCGTCAAATCACCAACTGCACGTCTATGTCTCTATATGTCCCTTATTTACTGCCCTATAGCATGAAAAATCTCTTTTCTGGTAGTGTACCGGGTTCTACATAGTAGTTTTTTTAACTTTTCTGAAGAGATCATACTCACAGGGACTCATATCGGGTGTATAAGTTGGTTGTTACAGAATCTCCTCTTGCCAGCGGCGCAGGAGTTCTCCACATAGGGTTGACCTATACGGGAGTTATCCTTCACATCATCTCTGCCTAATCTGAACGCTTTAACCCATCGCGCGAATGTGGAATACGGCAACCCAACATCACCACATGCTTCACGCAGTCCCTGGAAACAGACATGCTTACTCCGACCTCGTGCCACATGAATTTTGAGCCACAAACGTTTCGCTTCCTTTGTAAACATGACGTGAGGGCGCTTGCACTATTGATATGAAGTCCAACGATTTACACACTGCAGTAGACTGACAGAGTACTGTTTCCGCTCGCTGCTCACCACTCACACGTCCAATCGTCCTTCCTTTTGCTGCGACAGATGACAGCACGCCGACTCGCCGGATTTAAGTTACAGCAATATTCTCATTACTTTTCATCCTATGTAGGTTTAGTCAGAGATTACTCTTTATATTACTAATTATTGCGATCAGAATTGCAGCCTCCGGCCTGGTGAGAAGAGACAAGGTTTCGTTATATACGCAGAAACTTGGGTAAAATCCCCAAACCTTTGTAATATCTAAAAACAATATTTCTCAGGGTTTTGTCACCCTAATCTCAACGTTTAAATGATCTTTAGAAATACGGAATCTACAGATTTACACATAACCGTCCGCACAATCTGATATATGTGAACTTTGAGCTTTGGAATAGTTTTCTGACAAGAAAAATGTATAAATAAGTCGTTAGATTTTTCGTAACGAGACAACTTGGTGTTTGAAAATTGGTAGAGTCTCGGCTAAGTTTTTATATATTGTTATATTCTATCGAGACAAGAATGCATTTTAATATTTTGTTTATTATTAATATTAATATCATTATTACCCCTCTTCTTCACGATTTAAGATGTTATGAGTCGATTGAATATAAACTGCAGCATCCAGCTTATTAAGGAGCAGATCTGGGGACTATCGGTGCATCTACAACACTTTACGCAAAACGTTGGTTGTTTCAAACAAAGCAATGTATTGCATTTCCCAGTCTTTTGAATGACCTGGGAGTTCAGACAAGTTCTTAAACAAATTTTGAGGAACAAATTCCAGACCTCCGATAACTATTGGGATAACTTGTACTTTTACGCCCAACATTCGGTTGATCTCGGTTTGTAATCTCTTGTATTTAAGACGTTTCTCTGTAACCTTGGTTACGACATTTTGATAGTATGGTGCATCTGAGAGTGGAGACGATTTGCTCTCCAAATCCCGGTTAACAATATCCGTTTCGTTCGCCGCTAGCGTGCGAACAGTTTAAATTTGTGGATCGTACATTACTATATATAGTCCAACAGACTACCTCGGGTTTGGTGAGTGTTCGTGCCAGATGGAGAATGTGTTTGGAACTTCGAGGCAGGTACATATCTGACAGTGCAGGTAACTACACACAGTCTTGTTTTTTCAAATATTCGGTCTTGGAAAATCTGAGATGATATGATACATGGTTTCCAATTATTCGTGCCAAATACGGCATTTATCATTTAGGAAAATTTATATAATTACTTTATCATAATGTCGTGTTCCCAACGCTTTATCTTGGGCAGCTATTAAAACTGCTTCAGATTCTGTCTTTATTCTTCCCCTTTTAAGCCACATAAATGATTGATCTGAACCTTGTCCATTCTTTTGAGATATTGTCCATAGATTGATTTCTCTCTCCACAATTTCTTTAACATAGGTCTCGCATTTCATGTTAAGTAGCATCAGACGTTTAGTGTCTCTGTTCATCTGTGTGTCTTCTGTATTCTTCCTCGCAATGCTTCTTGCTACACTTACAATGCCTCTGTTTCTCATTCTATGGTCGTATTCTATACCTTGCCTCATTAGTGGGTCATCTTAATGACTGACTACATACTTTCGCATCCCGTCTATCGCATTGTGCCACGAGGCTTCAATTTATCTGAGGCCATTTCACCCTTTCTTAAATGAGACAAAGTCTGTGTACAACAGCTCGAGTGTGGGCAACATGATGCGTAAGCAGTTTTCTGTTGTTCTTTTTTCGATTTATGATTCGAGCTTCTTGCTACGTCCAGTCCAGTAGTCCGAAACTGTATTTGGCGACGTGCACCGCCAAACTACCTGTTCCGGATATTTTATTCATGGAGTTCAGAGAGGACTGCAGTACAAATCTCACTCTTCTCTAATAGTACCTGCGAATTTTCACTTTCATGGGACGTTCGAGATGGTTTCATATTTTTAAACGCCCAGATATTTGTATGTTTTTTTCCTGGCTGTAGATCTAGAATTACCGTTTTTTATTATTATTAATATTATTATTATTATTATTACTACTACTACTACTACTACTACTACTACTATTATTATTATTATTATTATTACTATTATTATTATCATTACTATTATTATTACTATTGCTATTATTATCATCATCATCATCATCATCGAATTCATCCACCGACGAGACCTACAAGCCCCCGTACAATGAAATTCAGAGGCAGACCTTTGATTACATACACTATCTTGACGTTAGATATACTTATTACTGATAATTGTTTACAAAAACAAGAACATCAAAGGGTATATGAGATACTGCAGAAACATGTAATAAACCAGAATTTGATCTAAAGTTGTTTTTTTTCATTTTTTTGAAGTCCATTATGCTCTGAAGACGAGCGAGTGGAAAAAACTCGAAACTTCGCTTTCCTCGTGTACTAGAGCTTATCGCATTTTCTTTCATCCGTTTTTTATTTAATCTCTAAGGACCTTTTCAAAACATGCTTCTTTAAGGAAGCTGTAGCTAGCATGTAAATATGACACAGAATATTTTAAATAGTGTCGGCCTGGATAATCGAGATCCTAAAGGTGCTAGCATGGTTATTTTTGGCTCGAATGGTTAAAGGATAAAATCCTGCTTCAAGATGAGGTTGTTTTGCTAGGTGCCGTAGCCCGGTGTATCTCTCTCAAACACCATGAACTGTTTCAATCCTCTTCCATGTATTCACAGAGTATTTACGCGTAATTTCGTTCACAATTACGCTCTTTATATCTGAGATGATCGAGTCAAGTGACTGAGGGCGTAGCGTCCTGACTTCGCATTCGGGAGACCCCGAGTTCAATCTCCGTGCTGGCCGTTCTGACCGGGGTTTTCGTGGTTTTCTTCGGTCATAGATACGAATTCTGGGATGATCCCACTGAAAAGCTACCACAGCGAAAATGGCGTCACTAGCCAAATTCGTGAAATTCGTGAAATCACGAAGGTTAAGCTAATCGAGACATCGCGGGTTCCTAGTTGGGTGACTGACTAGGAACACCGGAATCTAACGGGATTCAACGCCCCTTACTGGACATACTCTAAAGGATAAATACAAATACAAAAAAATCGCTGAGATTGGTCCATTGGGTTCTTCGGCACCACCAATAAAACAAGTAGCTTCGAAGGGCCTGCGGCTACCGGACGCAGAGCTGACGCTTGTTGAAACTGGGGATTCCATTCGTAGTACTGTATATACGTGGAACGGAGACGGGGTAGTGGGATGGTATGCCTTTCAAAGTACAGTAGAACTCTCACTATCAGGATGAACAATTATTAGGATCGGTTTGAGGATGAAGAAATTTATGTTCCTAAAATTATATTATTAAAACCAAGCGATTTTTCTCAGAGGCTTTACCATACAAAAACCAAGCAAAACAGGCAAATTTGAATTTAGCACAAAGGCTTCCTTTAGGCTTGACAATATTTTAGACGCAGTAAATCTACAGTATGTGACAGCCGGATTTACTTCTGTTTGCTATGACACTACTTTGTACTTTTATATCTTGTTCTAAGATTCACTGCAAATGCAAAAGAGAAACTCTTCGAGCGAACGAAGAATGAAGCTATTGTTGTTCGCGCAAAAACACAATTGTATTTGTCGGTTTCTCTCATCCAATGCGATGTACATCGAACTGTTATGCCTTAAACGTTGACTGACATGTCGCTACGTGTCCTGTCTCCAGTTATTTTGGTTTGTGTCTACGTGCGTTTCAATTTACATATGTTGACGTTTTAGTTTACACAAAGAGTTAACAGTAGTATTTAAACAAATTTATTTTTAAAGAAAATTACAGTTTTCATTATTTGCACAGGTACTTGGGTATTCCGGATTATCCGGATATGGTTCTGTTTCAATGAATCTGGATAGTTAACGTTCTACTCAATTTAAATTCGATATATTGATTAGCTTTTAGCTTTTAGATATGTTTAGTAGAAAGCGATCTACTATCAGTAACTACTGATCAGCATCTCATATTCTACTGATCAGCATCTCATATTCTACTGATCAGCAACTCGCAAAATTTTAAGAGATACTGTTTTTTCTTCTTCTTCCAAATTTGAAAAAAAATGGATGAAGGTATTTGTCAACCACTCAACAACCAAACTGCCAAAAGTACTGGGAAACAACTCGAAAATTTAAGACTGGTCGTCATCGTCCAACTCCCACAGTTAAACCTAGAAATATCAAGGAATAGGGAAAAAATGAAATTGCGACGGGGTTGTATATGCGGAACCCTGCGATAAGAGAGGAACAGATGTGAATGAGATATTGATTAAAGACTGAGATACAACAGTGACATTCTGAACAAATTATTGTTTTCAACAGAGAAGTTGTTTTTTGCACCAATATCCTTCTCGAAATCTTCGAGTTCTTCTTTGAGAGCCTATCAACCCAACTATCCCTCTATTTCAACGTCCGACCAAGCACCAACCAGTGCTGCCACCTCCGAAGAACGAGACATCTTCTCTGTTGCTTCCCACAAGTTTTATGGAAGTTGCAACCGGCAGGCGAATGTCGTTGAGAGTTGCCAGGTAGATCCAAGGTTAGATTCTTGGTGCTGGTGGATTTTCTATACTCATCGAGTACAGAAATCGGTCACACGAAACTTCTAGAAAATCGCAGGTCGAATTCACCGAAATGCAATTCTGTCGAATCCAGCGACAAAAGAAAGGTCACAGTTCGTCTCTGATAGGTCGTCACGTGACCTTCTCCGATCAATTGCAGGTAGATCCCGGGGAATAACTTTGAACAAGTAAATACGGTCGGCAGTTTGTTTCTTAATTTCTCTCCCTGATTTTTTTGGTGAAATTTACTTGATGAAACGGGGCTAGAGCGATTGCAGCACCCGTATCCAAGAATTGAAATCCAGTCTGTGACATCTCACCTTTTCCCTTTTCTCTGCCTCTCATTCAATCATAATCTCGATTTGATCCTTATTACGTCATTAGTACAGCCGACACGCCTAATGGGGAGATCCAAGAACGGTCCAGATCGGATTTCTTTCTTGCAAACGTCAGCCATAGAGGTGTCGGAAAAATGCACGCCATGCGATAAGTCAAAGGCGCAAGTTGTGTGAAAGGGGGAGCGCGAATGCAGCGCGTGGCGGCACGGGCGCACCGGTCTTTGGGAGGTTGAATTGAATTGAATTAATGCCTTATTTTACGTGGCGAGACTCGGGCCATCAGGCCTGCTCTTCCGTCTAATCATGCAAATTTCTCCACGCTCCTCTCACCAACTAACGGAGAAAGGAGATATTTGTTGGGCGACGAAATAGGAGATTTGAATTTCGCTCAGAGGCGTCATTTAGGCTTGAGGATCTTTTACATGCACGTAAATCTACTAACATGGGACAGCCGGCTTTACTTCCCCTCCGAAGGAAGGCGTATGTTCGGCTTCGATCGGGTTTGAACCCTCCAACTTTGATTCAACAGCCCGGTACGCTAACCATTACACCATCGCCGCCACTTTGGATGATTCGTTACCGGCAAGGTGTCAGACACCTGATGAGTTTACCATCGCCATAAGCCGACAGTTCTCTTCAGTGGTTATACGTGGGCACTTCCAGGTGAATGCCAGGAAACTACCCTCTACCCCGGGCCACGGAGCACATACATTCCGTTCGTTTCCCATCATTTATCATTATCATCGATCCATCTATCTGCTATTGGGGACTAAAGCTCCGCGGCAGATAAATCGCGTTCTAACCTACCCCGTCATAACTGGCATACGCCGGTAAAGACGTCATGCTCTTCTTACAATTACGCGAGATTAAGTATATTGTCCGATTTTCTTTACAATGGGATGATTTGACAGCTAGTGCTGGCAACACAACTGACGATTCTGTGATCGTTGTGTCCTTAAACTTAATAGACTCTCCTTCCTCCATTCGTTAGTTTGCAGTTGGCTCACCTGTAAATATTTACTACGCTCCCTGGCTGTGATGTCCTCGTCCGACAAAAATATAATGCGCCACGAGAAATAATTGAAATTAGGAACTGCAGAGTATCGTACTCTCCTGTAAAAATTATTTCTTTTTATAAAAAATACATTAAATTTAGCTTTTAAGTGATAAGATTTATGTTTGTTTAAAAATCGCGTCTTGAATGTGAGATGCGTACTCGTGACGGTGCACGTGTTTACTTCTCTGAAGTACACGTGATGTTCACTTGTTTCGCGAACTGTCGTTTTATCCCATTCTTAAGACAATCGTTCTATACCGGAAAGGAAAGCACGAGGGGGGAAGGGGCATATCTCGGGCTCTTGTCGGGCCCGGGTGGCGACGTCCTCGGCCGAACGAACGGAAAAGACGCCGCGGTCGTGGCGACGGTGGCGGCGCCGACGAAGACGACGGCTGTTCTTTCAACTTGGCAAACAACTTTCTCAGCGCCGCGGCTACCGGCTCTAGCCATGAGGAGCGGGGCGAGCCTCGGCGGAAAAGCATCTCTCACAAGACGAAGGCGAGCTCATAACCCCGGAGGATAATGGAGAACGAGCTTCTGGGGAAGGCAGAGCAGATTTCTAAGGAAGGCAGGAAAAAGACGGCGAGTGAGAGGCGAAAGGTGAGAAAAGGTGCAAAAAATTCTACTGAAACGAAACCATCGAATAAAATGTAGAATAAAAGAAGGGAAATGAGTGATAACATGCGAAGGGTATGCGGAAATGAATGCTCTAATCACGAGAAGTCTCGATGAAAGGATAAGAAACAGAAAGATATCTGAATTGCATGTCATTTATGAAAAATGTTGCAGTAATGTTACGACTATTTGTAACGAATGGTACATAATGCAGAAACGTGCAGTACGCACATTGGAAGTACTTACTAAGGACACATTGGAAGCGTTAACTAACATCACAAACAAAGAGCTTTATACAAAATATCTTAGGAACTGAGTAAAAAAATGTTAAAATCAATGGTAGAAACAATGGAGGCAAACAAATGACTACAATTGCAAAATATTAAATCAGTTTAATAAACGCTCACTATAAGGACGTCGTATACCTAAATGTATTGCAATATGCTTTTCAGAATGAATGTGGGAATGAAACTTTCAATGCGTATGTTCTAGCCCGGTAATAAAAAGAAAAAAATATAACGTATAAAAAATAGCTGAGAGTTAGGAATTAAGTAGTGACTTTGTTAAAACCTTTAATACACGTAAAATTTTTGTCAACGTTGATTTGATGAAACCCAGACAATATCGTGTGTCAGAGACAAAGTTGGATG
Organism: Gryllus bimaculatus; assembly: GCA_017312745.1. Lineage (NCBI taxonomy): Eukaryota > Metazoa > Arthropoda > Insecta > Orthoptera > Gryllidae > Gryllus > Gryllus bimaculatus. The sequence continues at coordinate 108,946 of BOPP01000471.1, forward strand.
ATAGATTAAGATAGTACCGAACGTCACTCCAACGTATCCCAGTAACGCAACGTAATCTTCGAATTTGTGATGATGATACCCTTTGGACCAGAAACACGTTTAATAAATATTGCTAACAAGTTTCCGTAACAGTGTAGAAAACTGCTTTCACAAGAAACGGTTGGAAATTAAACACTTCAGAACAACGAACTACAGAAAAAAGGAATTAATGCTAGAGAGATATAAAGAAAGCAGAGCAAAGGCATGACGTTTCCCTCAACATATTCTTTCTCACGAAAAATATTTTCAGTCATGGAAATATTTACTATGAACACACGAAAAATAAAACCTTCTATGCATATGAAACCAACAATATTTCATTAACTTCTTGCAATCATCCAACTGCATGAAACCTACACACAATGTTTATTTTCTAAGAAATTATATTCCAAAAATTTAACTAACACTCTGGATTAGTCTTTGTGACTGTAGAATTGATAAAACAGATTTGATGAAAAACTAAATTTTGCATATTTTCGTAACTTTAGTTCACCCAATTATTTTAAACAATGAGAACATCAGGATAGCACGACAGATAATTAGTATGAAGTTTATAGATTTATATTGAGAAAATTGAACTGTTGCTTTGGAAATACGAGTATCTCAGAAAAAGATTATGAACAGTTCATTCTTAACTAAAGACCCTTTTTATTGACATTAACAATTGAAGATGTTTTTATGAGTAAACGCCATTGCCGATCAGGATGTTAAAATATAAACATTCAAGTCATGCAAAAAGGAAATACTTACGTTTTTCAATATTGATTACCAGAATGTTCGAAACAATTCTAATGAGATTGCATTAATTGAATCGTAGAAATGTCTTAATAATACACAAGTGTAAAATAACTTGTTTTCGGTTTCCGTTTGTCTAGAAAGAAACACGCATCCTCTATGGAAGACAACTGATAGAATCCTTAGGACACAGTGTTCTCATTTTGTCCCCGAGCGTTAAAGATGAAAGAACTAGTTTATATAAAAAATATAATAGGCTCTTTCTAATTTCTGTCGCACAATATTTCAAACACATTGAAATCTAAAGTGATAAGGTAGTAAAAAGTTCCATTATATCAAATCGTACGAATAGGTAAACTTTAAGATTCAAATATGATTTAGGAGAGATTTCTTAGCCGCCCTCTTACTGTCACCACTTTCTCTACAGCCTACAAAAACGAGTATTTAATGTATTTAATCGTTGTTTTAATAGAAAACAACTAAAAGTAAGGAATTTTATACTATGAAAAATACATTTTTTTAATTAATTTTTTCACGTCCTCAAGTTCAGTTCAAAAGAAATTTAATTTTTAGAGTGTCACTGAACGCGAGAACAGGCACGAAAATTCTCAAAACTTCCTCCCATGACAGCGATAGTTGTAATTTTCTTCCGATTTTACGATTACTAGCCATAGTTAAAATATAAAAACGAAGACTTCTGTAATTGTTTCAGGCCAGAGAAAAGTTATCTTTTACGCTAGATGAGAATTTATTTTTGTATACTTACAAAGAAATGTAAACAATTTGGAATGGTTATAAAACTTGCACATTGTGAATAATAATTTATTTAAAAGTGAAGATTGTTTTAAGCAGTATCGTACTTCGAAAGACCATCGCTCGAATTGTGTCTAACAGTCCAGAACTGTGTAAAAGCAACCAATCCAATTTAGCTGAGTGTTGAGATTAAAAATCACTGAAAAACGAATAATTCGATAAGTTTTATCATGAAAGATTCTCTCGGTATTTTTCCTTCAATTGAATTTACCTGATATCGACTCCCGCACTCTTCTAATCACTCATTGTTAAATATGGACAAATCTTTCTACTAAAAACAAATTTATTAACAATTTGCCGAACCTTGTTATAATTCACAGAATGTGTACAGGGATTTCCGAGTCGCCGTAAAGTCACCAGAAACTGCCGCCGTTCTTGCTGAGTCGCTGCCACCAGGAAGTGTACCCTGACTTCGCAGGAACTACCTCAAAAATGTCCGCAGTCTGAAGCTCTCGTCCACTAAGCTGACATCATACACAATAAAGCTCAATGACAAGGAACAGTTACTGCTCGGTGCACTCCTTGAAGCTCATCTCCAACCGGGGGCTTGGATATTCAGCGAGCTCCTCGCACTAGCTCCTCCGGTACTCCCGATTAGCCTGGGTCAGGGAGCGTGTTTTCATATTCCACTAGACTTGTGAATGGAACATATTTAGAGCTCTCTACTTGGCCAATGGCAGATGCATTGTGGCTCCGAAAAGGAAAGCGGTACGGTGCGTGAGAGAACATGAATATTTAAGAAGTTTATCAAGGATTAGTGTTGTGTAAAAGAGTTAAGAAATAAAATTTCAACTGCGTATTTTGAAATAAATGGGATTATTGGCAACCTTTTTAGCAAATATGAGGCAGACATAGGAATAATTTTGCTGAGAAGAAACGTAGATATTTATGCTCAGAAAATACCTAATATATAAAAAAATTAATGTTTCTTTCTTTCTTCGTTCGTATTTTATGCGCTGCCGTTCCGTTTATCCGATTGCGACAAAACTTTGTCAACCTGTTGCTTGTATTTGCGCAAAGGTTATAGGCATAGTACAATGGGAATGGGAGTATGTCTGTTGCACGTAGACACACAAAAGAGGGTGTTTTTGATAATGATTTAGGAGTTTCAGGATGACTCAAGCGCACCTGAACGGAAGCTCTTCGCAACCCGTCACACCCTCTATTATAAACCGACCGTTCGCTACTGATCATGAATCTGCGATTGTGAATTATCGGTCAGAATTTTTACTTGAACGTTGTCTCGGACAACTAAATCAAATTTATCCAAGACAGTGTCATAGCGGATGCATGCCGAAACCTGAGGGAGAACGTTTTACCAATCAGATACTTGACAACCATTATAAAACCAAGACAGAACAAACCCATACTCGCGAGAAAATTTTTAATTTATTAACATTTTTTGCAGAACTTGGTGTAGGTAAAACGTGATCAATAATTACGTGACCAGAACGCACAAAGTGTAATACATTGCAATAGTGAAACATTGCCGGCTCCTAGTTAGCTTGTTAACTCCAAACTCCTGAGGTGTGACAGCACGGCACTCTCACGTGTCAGCGAATTCTGCTGCACGGCCGCGCTGTTTAAATGCGTCGTAGTTTAAATGCTTCGGCCGGTGGGATATAACATAATACAGAGTGCCTGTCCCCCATCATTCCCTCACATGTGCCCCAACTATCCTTTACATTTTTAGAACTCTTCCTCGTCGTTTTCCCATGTCACCTGTCGTGTCCTGCCAGAACTCAGATGTTTTCAAAAATATCGTTCCCAACATGTCACGAAAACGTGGTTTAAAAGACCAAGAACGCATCGATTACAAAATATACTGTGTTATATATGTTTATATACATATAGTATGTGTTATATATAGTAATAATTGTTTTGTATGTCAGTCTACAAATTTCTATTTTTAGTCTGAAATGTCTGGGACTACGGCGTAATTGCCTATCCACCAGTAAAGGGGTTTGTGCTGTTGGTTTCTTAAAAACTGTCAAAACACGTCATATTTCCTTAGCGTCATGCAAACTATTATAGAGCATCAAAATATGGTAATTTGAAACTTAATTCCAAGGTCATAAAATTACTGTGTATTACAACAATGTATAGAAATAATATAACGAATACTCAAATAAATTTACAGAATTGTTTCAATCATTATCAAAGAACATTTTAAGTCATAAATGGTTTAAAAGACGGGAAAAGAGTAAAAATAGTTCTTTTATTTTGTAACTACAGCTCAGCAATAAACAAATTGAAAAATATCGGTACATCCGGTGTTTTGGGAGGAATTTATGAATTTTTTTCTGCCTTTTCTCGTGTTTTAACACAGTAAAATTATTTTAACAAATATTTTTCCATTCGAGTTTAGTGCTGAGAAAATACGAATATAATTTTTTTCGACAGTACGGTATATTTTCTTATTTTTTAATTTTTTTTTCTAGTTGAAATATTGACGTTGACGAATAACTAAAAAACAAACAATCCGGTATTACAAAAACACACTCTCTTTCGGGGAACAATGCCAGGATACGCATCTACGATTAATCTGTTAAAAAAGATTAACGATGATCAATACTCGATGAGCTTCTACAGCCAATACGTAATGAGAGAGTATTAATATATTAATAAAAAGAAACCATTCACATGTAAACATGACTACATGAATAAATCAGTTCTTGGACATTTTTGTTCCGCAGACAACCATTTCGACGAAAACAGCCACAAAACCAATCGCGCCCAAATAAAAAGGCCCATAAACGGCAGCTACTCCTCGTGAAAGTTGAACGGAGCTACGATTGGCGATGAAGTGAGATTGCGAGGAGTGATCGAGGAGTGATCGCGGATCG
>BOPP01000471.1:120051-142692 GCA_017312745.1 Gryllus bimaculatus
GCTGTCCAAGTCGCAAGGAGCGAGGTATTGAGATCGCAAAATCTACACAGCTCTCAAATCTTCACTCAGAAATACTTCTTGGAACATGTGGGAAGTTCACAACAGTGAGCCGCAGTTGACAAAACATGTGCCTCTGAACTTGAAAAAAAGCTTGACCGCCTGTTCACAAACTTGTGAAAACGAAGAGAATATAACCTTATGGAAACAAAGGCACGCAGAAGTACCTCACGAGCTGAGAACAGAATCCGACTCTCTGTTTCGCACCAGATCCCAGCACGGGGATCTCTTTCCGAGACAGAACCTTCATGATAGCTATCCAGACCAATGGTACCAACATGGAACTACAGAAAAACACATTCTGATATTGTACCATTCATCCACCGTTGTTTATGAAGATGTGAGGCTGCAAGCGAAAACTATCCAATAACACGTGACAATGATGTAAGCAGCACCCACAGGTGGAATACAAAAAGAGGCATGATGATGGCGAAGCAGGTACACCAATTATGGCGTGAGAAACCGGCTTACTCGCCACTTCCCGTGCCGCTATATAATACTATGTGCCTCAGGAATGGCTTGAAAGTATGTGAGCACACACTCTACGGGAATCGTTCCATTATCACTGACAGACATTCGGCGCCAATAGACCAGATAAACGACATTGAATAGGAAACCAACAGCAGGTTTTCCTTATCATATATCAATACCCAACACCACCAACATATCGGAAAATATCAAGGAGAAGATTCAAAGTATACCAATCTCGCCTATGAAGTCTGCAACTCAGTGGAACTTCAGTAAGTGACGACAGGGCCTATAATAATTCAGCTACGGAGTGATCCCGAAAAATGACACTTCGGGCATGGAGGTCTTCACTTGATACCAGGAATGTATATAATATGCAAAAGACAGTAATTTTAATACATCCTTATTGTCAAAGGCCATCTGAACCTTCAGTTAAAGAAACCACACACCTGTGGTCAATCATAACCTGTGTGTGGTTAGACATACGACCATAGATACTGCTGAAAATGTAAACAATAAATAATAATAATAATAATAATAATAATAATAATAATAATAATAATAATAAATGCTTCATTGATTGCAAGTGAGCTGCTCTTGGGACGTAGCACAAGAAATACACGAAATGCAAAAAAATACTCAGAATATGAACAAATCAGATGCGATAATATATAAGAAAAGCAAATTATCGGGTTAAAAATTGACGAGAAAAATCTAAAGATAAAAGCATGCAACGTGACTAAAAGCAGGTTTTCTAAAATCTATCATAGAATAACAATAACCTAAATACGACCTAAAAAGTTGGCAAAAACAAAACCTAGAATAGTCCATATTTTTAGATATATTTAGCATTCATCAGTCTTGTTTTTTATATGTATATAGATCACAATCCCTGCAAGATCTTAATATAATATCAGACCTACTAAAAGCGCTTGTAGTGAAAATGTTCGTTTCGTTTAAAAAGATAAGCCTAATATTATCGTTCATATGATTCTCTATTTTTCTTGACATCTTGTCAATTGGATTGTTTACAAAAAGGGTTTAACTTATGGCTCAAGATGGTCATCTAAGTCAGTATGATAAAACCCACCTAACCCCTTCAAAGCAAAATATAATTTTATATTCCCACATTCTCCGAAAGGTTTCCAAATTGGAAACCATTGAGGGAACGGAGTTTCAACGCAAAATGCATATTTTTTACCAGTCGTTAGAAATTATTGCTCCTTCTTGTAGTAAGGAAATCTCCCATTTCTAATTTATTTATTTATTCAAAAAACAGTAAAAAGCTCTGTATGACGTATGGAGGAGAAAATAATTGCGCAACTTTTGTTTTGAATTCCAGAATCCCTTCTCATCATTTTAAACCATATATATAGTTTAAAGATGAGTGAAAGTTTAAAAGATATATAAACCAATAAAAATTTTAAAAAATCGCGAGTTTGCCAACATTAAAAAAACTGACATTTTTCGTTCACGATGTTATTGAAAAACTTTATATCGAAACGTAATAACCGAACTGCAGATTGATCTTCTGCTTTTCTAACAAATAGCAACTCGCCCTACCATTATAGCAAATGCAGAGTTCAACACAAACGTATGTGCAACTTGTCAAGCCTACTCGGAAGCCATAAAATAAGAGCGACATCTCGAGCATTGCTGTCCAATGCTTGATGACCAAAAACCTACGATCGAATGTGCGTCTAATTTGATTATCACTCATACAGAATGCTGCAACACATTATAGTGTCTATTTATTTGCCACACTATAGTATCGTTTTTACAAGTCATAGAACGAACCTATACCGAAATCACAGATACTTAACCAATGAGTAGATGTTTTGTCTATCAAAGTCCAAACACAATACTTCTTTCATGATCAGTTTTGTCTTAATTGTTATAGAAAAAGTAAGCATGAAAAAGTACAACATTATGCATGAAAAGTATGCATGCAATAGGAACTGTTATAGTGCAGAAAATAATTTTACATTATTATTTTTAAAATTGTTAATAATTCAATGGTTTAATGTCATCAAGCATGCCGTTGTGAAAGTAAAGAACGTAATGTATTGTATGTGGATTTCTGTACGGACTGGTTGATACTGATACTTTATGAACTTATTCTACGAGGTATTCTAATTATGAATATCAGTATTGCATAAAATATGTTCCCACCGTTATGTACGACACTTTTTACAAATAATACTGATTCGTTAATAAAATATGCAAGACAATGTAAGATTCCAATCTCAATAAGAGAGGCTTGCTAACAGTAACGCGGATTGGATTTTTCCATTGTCAGAATAATTTTGCCTTTGCAAATTACAAATCTGTCACGACATGTTGGCTTCACCAGATATTATGTCATAACTCAGGCGAGAAGCACATTTGCAAAAATACACGCAAAACTGCATGAAGGCTGACAGATTGAAAGAATTGTGAATGCGAACATAATGAAACTTAATTGGTTTAATTCTGTTAGTATTACCATACCATTTGGTTGAACTGAATGAAACCCGAAATTGTACCTTAAACAATTTTTTTTTTCCGCATAATAAAAATTTATTGGAAACTACCTATTATCCATCATTCGACATACATTACTTTTATTAAGCATAATATTTGCAAATCATTATTAATATCTTTCACATTGAAAACCTGTCATCGTCTATACATTCATATATAATAATGAATTCCTAAATACATTATATTTCAATATCGTATTTGTGTACATATGTTGTTTTCACCTGTAGCTATTATAACGCCGATGAATTGAATAACCACGGCACTGAACGTAAAATCACGAGTCTATCCACGATTATTACCGTTGAGGCCCATCTGAAATACTGATCTGCCTGGTGAATCGAAACAAGAGTTGAAATGCCAAGAACTTGTGATCCTTGTTGTATGTGAGTGAAACAGGGTTGCAAAAAAAAGAAATAAATTCACTTAAGAAGGGACTACTAAAGGACTCAAGGAGTTGCATCAAAGTGTACTGGTGCTAAATATTAAATTATTTCAAGGCATATATTCCACTACGGAAACGTAATAATACTAAACTACTCTGTTCGAATATTTACGATGTAGTAAGAGTAAAAATATTTTATGAATAAACTCTATTTAAAAATTAAAGAGAAGACAATATACATCGCGAAACAGGTAATTGATGCAACATTTTAGTTAAATGTTTCGAAAATTTCACTACATAAATGCATATTATATTATATATATATAATATAAGATTATAAATATATATATATCATATATAGATTATTGTTTGTTAACAAGCTTTAATAAGTTTGTAAAGAGAACCAAACTTTATTTCGTTCCAAAAAACTTTCTTGTGGCCCTCCAGTATTTGACATATTGCGAGAAGAATGGTGGCCACTATACCGTTTTCCCTCTACCTTCCCCCGCTATTCTCTCACTTCGATTGCTGAATGTGTATACGTCAATCACTCGTGCCGTTAATATGCTACTACGCTATTCATTTTGATGAACTTCCTATTATGTAAGACATTTCTGCAAGACGAGAAGTTTACAGTTGCTTGTATACAAAAAATCTCTTCTGTAATTTTCCAAACGCCCTTTATCTTTTTCCAAGGCGCGCTTGCGGGCCGCCAAGTGCCAGCGCGCCGTCGTCGACGCCTCCATGCTCTTCCGAATCGGCAGCGCTCCATGTTTCGCGGATTAGCGCTTAGTTCATTGTTTCGGGGCGCGCGCCACGCTCGCCATTGGCATTATCGCTGGCGAGACATCTCTTCCCCTTCGGTGAAGTCCATCACGGAGATACGAAGCCCTCACCCAGCGCGTTTTGCGCTACCCCATCATTTTTTTTGTCTCCATTAGCCCCGTGCACCGTGTCGACCAAACCACCGTGACGGCTAGTTCGGGGCTTTAGCCTTCAGAGCAGGTTCACCTGCGCGCTTCTTTTAGTGCTCTTTCTAAAGTGCGATCAGTGGCATACCCGGCAATCAAACGGAGTCTTGCGAGATGTTTTAGTGCCTGCTCAACAAACGAATAACGTGAGGGAGAAATGCGTAATGATGCTGTAGCGGTTAGTGCCGATTGAACTATCTATACCCAATTGGCGAGTAATCAACCCTGGACGAAAGCTAGTGGATGTTTTTAAGTCCGAAAAAATACCGACCGTACGCTCTTCCTTTGAGAGGGCAATAAAGCCAGTTTGTTCCAATGTAGTAGATTTACTTTGCATGTAGAATTCTCAAGCCTAGAATACGCCTCTGAGCTAATCATACCGAAAGTTTCTCGCACAGAAGTACCTCTGTCTTCGCTAGTTGTTGAAAGAAGCGTTACTAAATTTGCTGCAAAACGAAAGAGAGGCCCTAAATGAACGAGTATCGCACTCAAATATACAAATTCAATTCACAATATAAAAATTAATTTTAGGTATGACATTCCTAAAACCCAAAAACCTCATGAAAAAAATCCACATCTTAATCCAGAATATTCGAACATACGATCGATCACGGCCGATCGACAAACTTTTTTTTTCTGAAAACCCAGGACCAATTAACAAAATTGATGGATAATTCACTGGTGTAATTATCTTTCTCGTATTAGAAGATAGTTTTTATAAAGAAAATCGCCAATTATCGCCATAAATTTCAATTTCCAAACTGAATAACTGTAGAAGTTACTTCCCATCTCAACTTTCTGATTTCCGGAGAATCTCAAATTAAAGGTCAATATTGATATATTCTGGTGTTCGAACTTCAGCGCTGTATACTAATAGTTTTAAGGAGGACAGGCCGTTGAAAGAAAGAAATGTTGAATATGCTTGCAAGATGCAATACAAACTTTTATAGGGTCCTGAACCAACATTTCTCACCGAATTTGAAAGCATGTTTTTTTTAAAACTACAAGCATTTAGGAAACACATGCATGTCTCTAGAAATGATTATTGTTATATAGTTTGTAAATTCCAGTTTTAACTTTTGTAATGTTAAAAAATGTAAAAATGTCGTCGATCGACGAAATTTGCCGATTTCGACATGTAAGGATTTATTTTTGATAACCCACGCCCCCAAAGAAATTTATGGAATCCATTGGTGATATTTATATTTCGATTTGAAAGTTAGTTTCAAGAAATCCCGGAGAATCTCCATTTGAAGACTCATATTAAATATCAATAATAATATTCCGTTGCGAATTTTCAGCGCTGTTAGCTCTAATAGTTTAGGAAGATAGAGCCATTTGAATAAATAATTGTGAGAGCTTGGCAAGATCAAAAATACAAGCTTTTATTAGGTGCTCCTGGAGGCCATATTCTATCCGAATTGAGAAAGCATGGTTTTTTAAAACTACAAGAATTAGAAACACATGTATGTCTCTAGAAATATTTATGTATTATAGATTGTGAAATATTGCAGTTGATTTTTTGTGTGAAAAAATGTAAAGGTTTCGTCGACCATGAAACGACGAAATTGTCCATTTTCGACATGTAACGGATTTTTTGAAAACCACGGACCTAGCACGAAATTTTATGGAAGTTCACTGTATATTCATTTTTCGATTAGAAAGTTAGTTTTAAAAATCCCAAAATATCGCCATTAGATTCAATTCTTCTAGTAACTGTAGAATATTTCCATCTCATGCACGTTCTGATTTCCGAAATCTCCATTTAGAGACTTCATATTAAAGGACAATATTAATAATATCGTGTGCGATTCAGCGCTTGTGCTCTATATTTAGGATATAGAGCCATTTGAGAAAATAATTGTGACTTGAAAGAGTGCAAAATACAAGCTTTATTAGAGCTCCTGAAGGCACATGTCTCATCCAATTTGAGAAGCATGTTTTTTTTCATAAACTACCAAGAATTTAAAACACATGCCGTACTCTAGAAATATTTATGTTATATTGATTTTAAATATTGCAGTTTATTTTTTGTGTTAAAAATATGTAAAATTTCGATCGACGAATTGTCCGATTTTCGACATGTAAGACGGATTTTTTGGAAAAAACCACGGACAAACACGAAATTTTATGGAAGCTTCACTGTATATTCATTTTCGATTAGAGTTTAGTTGTTTTTTAGAAAAATCGCAAAAATATCGCCATTTAGATTCAATTCTTGCCTAGTAACTGATAGAAATATTTTCCACTCAGTGCACGTTTTGATTTCCGGAGAATCTCCGTTTAAGACTCATATTCAAAGTCCAATATAATAATTTTCCGTGTTGCGAATTTAGCGCTGTAGCTCTAATAGTTAGAGATAGAACCTTTGAAATAATTGTAGAGCTTGCAAGATGCAAATTAACAAGCTTTATTAGGAAGCTCCTGAAGCCACATTCTCATCCGATTTGAGAAGCATGGTTTTTTTAGAAACTACAAAGAATTTGAAACACATGTATAGTCCTAGAAATGATTTATTATCATAGATTGTGAAATATTTGCAGTTTTTTTTTGTGTTGAAAAATGAAAGTTGTCGTCGATCCATGGATTTCGACGAAATTGTCCGATGTGTTTCGAATTTAACGATTTTGTGTTTGAAACCGACGACCAAGTCTACGAGAACATTGGAGAATCAGTTTCACTTGGTGAATTTATTTTGTCGATTTTTAGAAAGAGTGGTTCAATATAAGCGCAAAAATGATCGCCATAGATTGTCAATGTGCTGGCTAGGGAATGGAGAAGAGCTCAGCGATGCACGTAGTCGGATGTTCCGGAGAAGCCATCCAGTAAGACTGATATGAAGCAATATAAGTAATATGTTGCCGTTGGCGGATATCGTTGAAGGACAGGTACGCTAACAACTTCTGTGCTGAGATGCCAATGAAGACTCCACTTTAGTCGATCTGAGCATGTGCCAAGCTTATTGTAAAATACAAAGCTTGAAGGAGAGCGCCTGAAGGCCACAGGTCGCATTTCCGAATTGGAGAGCAGGGTATAAAACTTGACAGAATTGAGAAACAAATGTAGGCCGAAGAATGATGGGGTAGGATAGATGGAGAAATATTTGGCCAGTGGTGATGGGGGGGTGGAAAAAAGGGATACGTGTGCGTCGGATCCATTGGACGACGAAAGGGGCCGATTTTCGACATGGAAGTGGGGGCGAAAGCCAACGGACCAAACACGAAAGTGTAGTGGGAAGTCCTTGGTAGATGGTTGCATGGGCGAGGAGAAAAAGGTCAGGGTAAGAGAAAGCGCAAAAATATGCGCCAGTAGAGCAAGTGGCTTCGAGGAAAAAAAAAGGAGAGTAGAATAGTCAGACTATGCACGGTGCGAGTCCGGAAAACTCTGCCAGGAGACGTGCATGAGAAAGGGCAGAGCCAAGAAGAGGCCGTGCCGCAATGTGTTCAGGCCGCGGGAGCTACGATAGGGAGAGAGTGAGAGCCAGTGTGGAAGAAATATGGGAGAGCGGGTGGCAAGAGTGCAAAACAAGCTGAGGACTGTCCGGAAGTCACATTCGCAACCGAAGGGAGAAGCAGGGTTGGTGTGTGTGAAAACGACAAAATGTAGAAACACAGCCTCCAAAAGGGGGATGTGGAGATGAGTCAAAAGATGGCAGGTAATGTTGGGGTTGATAAAAAAGCGGAAAGGTTGCGTGCATCCAGGGCAGCGACGACAAGTGGCCCGATGCGACATGTGGAATCGGAGGTGGGGAAAAAACCACGGACCAAGCACGAAATTATGGGAAGTCACTGGGTGAATGCAGGGGCGAGGTAGAAAAGGAGGTGGTGAAAAAAAAGCGCAAAAAATATCCATGAAGTGCATTGGTGCGAGAAACGGGAAAGAATGCCAGCCGCATGCACGGCGATGTGCCGGAGAACGCCAGTAAACTCAGAGAAAGGGTCAAGATGAATAAGATGCCGGGCAAGGGCAGCCCGGGGCTCCTGGAGAGAGAGAGCCAGTGGAAAAAAGAGGGAAGCGGGCAAGAGGCAAAAATACAAAGCGGGGAGGAGGAGCGCCGTGAAGCCATAGTCGCAGCCGGAAGGGGAGAGAAGCATGGGCGGGGGGGGGAAACACAAGAAGAGAAACACATGAGGGTCGCGAAAATAAGTAGGGTAGGAGAGGGGAAAGAGGGCAGGGAAGGGGGAAAAAAATGGGTGAAAAATGGGGGCGGGCATCCAGGAGTTCCCGAACGGAAAGGCCAAGTTGGCGACATGGGGAACGGGAATGGGTGGAAACCACCGGACCAACACCCGAAGAGGAACGGGCACGGGAGGATTCAGGTGGCCAGGAGAAAATAGGTGGAAAAAGTGCGGAAAACGATCCCAAAGTGTCCCCAATCTCTCTGCAGCCGGTCCTCAGGAACTGGAAATATGGCCGACGGCTGATGACCCGGGCTGGATGCCGAAATCTTCATGGTGTAGTTAAATCAATCGCATGAATGAATAGTGGTCCCCTGTAGCAACGGGCAGCGCAGGACCCGCGACATGTGGGGCGGTAAAGACAGAATCACCGACACGAGATAAAGGTCTTCGGATTCACGGAGTCTGGTAATCAATACGTACGAAACCAAAAGTGCGGATGGAAGCCCAAAGAGCCACAAGTGGCAGACATACGCAATGATTTCGATGATATGCGCAAACTTCTCTCTAACGTGTAGCGTAGTTAAAACCAAGAGACTGCCAAGACTCATTCTTGTGAGCAACGAACCCATGAAGGCGGCTGAGGAAACGTTAGGTTGATATACGACGTTAAATGAAGGTGGTGGATCAACGTGAAAGAAAAGGCATAGCCTAGGGTTCTGTAGGGCGTGCGTAATGTGGAGGCAAAGGCTATTCGATGACTTGTGAAAGGTGCCGGCGTCTCACTGCACACACGGACCTTTACTGACCGGAAGACTTGCATCGTATTGAAATGAACTTGCAAGGGCGACACGATGTGATGACGGGGATTATGTGTGTGAGTGCATGAGTGAGTAAAACAAGACCAACCCGGATGTCCAAAAACGAACGAAGAATATTCAGTGAAGTGTGAGTTTGTGTGCACCGATGAGATTTTCGTATCTATAGGTCCGTGATTGTTGCGTATACCGTAGAAAGGGGGGTAAAGAAATTCGTATATTAGCATGTGACACCTTCATTTTCACCATCTTACAATGAAACCCAGTATGGAAGCCCATAATATTGTGTGCAGCAAACTATTAACAGAAGTTATTCATAGAAAACTGCTTATGAATATGAAGTGATTGAGTCATGTTCTCCCAAATTCATTTTCTGATGTATAGCCTTGTAGAAAGTTAGTGTTAAGCTCTAGATGAAACAAAACAGGGTATAGATTACCTATAATTATGAAGAAGAGAACCTTTGTGTAGAGTTTGTGTAATAAGATAAAATATATGCAAGATAATCGTGCCGTATCATTATTGTAATAAATATACATCAAAGAAATGTGTCTATTCCTAGTGAATTTTTTATTTTATTTATATAATCACTTAAGTATTGCCTCTTTCTTTCTATACAGTTTAGTTTTATACAAATAATATGTGTACGACCGCTCGTCAGTTTTGTGAATAATGTAAGACAATAATAATAATAATAATAATAATAATAATAATAATAATAATAATAATAAATGCTTCATTGATGCAAGTGAGCGTGCTCTTGGGGACGGTTGAGCACAGAAATACACGAATGCAAAAAAATACTCAGATATAACAATCGATTCGAATAATGATATAAAAAAGCAAAATTATCGGTTAAAAATTGACGAGAAAATATCTGAAAGATAAGCATGCAACGTGAACTTAAAATGCAGGTTTTCTAAAATCTATGAAGAGGAATAACAATTAACTCTAAATACGACCTAAAAGTTTGGGCAATAAACAAAACTAGAATATTCCATTATTTTTAGATATATTTAGCATTCATCAGTCTTGTTTTTTAGATATGTATATAAATCACAATTCCCTGCAAGATCTTAATATAATATCATGACCTACTAAAAGGCGCTTTGTAGTTGAAATGTTCGTTTTCGTTTAAAAGATAAGCCTTAATATTATCGTTCATATGATTCTCTATTTTCTTGACATCTTGTCAATTGGATGTGTTACAAAAAGGGTTTAACTTATGGCTCAAGAGTGGTCATGCTAGTCATTTATGTAAAACCCACCTAACCCCTTCAAGCAAAATATTAATTTGTTATATTTCCCACATTCTCGAAAGTGTTTCAAATTGATAACCATTGGGGAACGGAGTTCAACGCAAATGCATATTTTTTACCAGTCGTTAGAAATTATTCTCCCTTCTTGTATAGGAAATCTCCCATTTCTATTTATTTATTTATTCAAAAACAGTAAAAGCTCTGTATGACGTATGGAGGAGAAAATAATCTGCGCACTTTTTTTTTGAGTTCCAGAATCCCTTCTCATCATTTTAACTATATATAGTTTAAAGATGAGTGAAAGTTAAAGATATATAACAATAAAATTTTAAAAATCGCGAGATTTGCAACATTTAAAAAACTTGACATTTTCGTTCACGAGTTATTGAAAACTTTATTCGAAACGGTAAAACGAACTGCAGATTTGATCTTTCTGCTTTTCTAACAAAATAGCAACTCGCCCTACCATTATAAGCAAATGCAGAGTTCAACAAAACGTGTGCATACTGAAGCTACATTTACGTCCGGAAGCCAAATAAGGAGCCATCTCAGCATTTGCTCAATGGATCAGAGAAACTGGACCAAAACCTGATCGAGATGGGGGTCATTGACTCAGAAGCTGAAGTACATTATTTGTTATATGCACATTAGATCGTTTTACAAGAAAATATACAATACAGATATTAAACCAATTTATAACTGTTTTGTTAAAATAAACAATTTTCTTCTTGATGATCAGTTTTGTCTCTAATTGTATAGAAAAAGTTAAGCATGAAAAGTTACAACATGTATGCATGAAAAGTTATGCATGCATAGGAACTGTTATGTATGTGCAGAAAATAATTTTAATTATTATTTTAAATTTGTGTAATGAATTCAATTGTTTAATGTCATCAAGCATTGCGTTGTGAAGTAAAGTAACGTAATGTATTGTATGTGGATTTCTGGTAGTGAGCTGTTGATACTGATACTTTATGAACGTTATTTCTACGACGTGTATTCTAATTATGAATATCAGTATTGCATGAAAATATGTTCCCACCGTTATGTACGACACTTTTTACAAATAATACTGATTCGTTAATAAATAGGCAAGACAATGGTAAGATTCCAATCTCAATGAAGAGAGGCTTGCAACAGTAACGCGGATGGGATTTTTCCATTGTCAGAATAATTTTCCTTTGCAAATTACAAATCTGTGCACTACATGTTGGGCTTCACCAGAATATTATGTCATAACTCAGGCGAGAATGCACATTTGCAAAATACACGCAAGGAACTGCATGAAGGCTGACAGAATTTGAAAGAATTGTGAATGCGTAACATAATGAACTTAATTTAGTGTTTAATTCTGTTATATGTACATACCATTTGCGGTTTGACTGAATTGAGAGACCTCGAAATTTGGTTACCTTAACATCATTAATTATTGAAACTAAGCCTATTATCCATATTCGACATATATTACCTGTGGTTATTAAGCATAATATTTCTGCGAAATCATTATTAATTATTACGCATATTTCACATGAAAACTGTCATCGTTATACATTCATTTACTATAATAATGAATCTAATACATTTATATTTCAATATCGTAATTTGTGTTCATATGTGTGTTGTTCACTGTAGCTATTATTAACGCCGTGAATCTGAATAACGCACGGCACTGAACTGTAAAATCACGATCTTATCCAGGATTATGTACCGTTGAGCCCATCTTGAAATACGTGATGCCTGTGAACTAACAAGAGTTGAAATGCCAAGACTTGTGTATGCCTCTGTGTATGTGAGTGAAACAGGGTGCAAAAAGAAATAAATTTCACTTAGAAGGGGACTACTAAAGGACTCAAGGAGTTGCATTCAAAGTGGTACTGGTGCTAAATATTAAATTATTTCAAGGCATATATTCCACTACGGAAACTAATAATACTAAACTACTCTGTTCGAATATTTACGAGGTAGTAAGAGTAAAATATTTTATGAATAAACTCTATTTAAAAATTAAGAGAAACAATATTACATCGCGTGAATACAGGTATTGATGCGACACATTTTAGTAAATGTTTTCGAAAATTTACTACATAAATGCATATTATATATATATATATATATATATATATATATATATATATATATATATATTAGATTATTGTTTGTATAACAAGCTTTATAAGTTTGTAAGAGAACCAAACTTTATTTCTCCAAAAAACTTTCTTGTGGCGTCTCCAGTATTTGACATATGTGCGAGAAAATGGTGGCCGACTATTCCGTTTCCCTCTACCTCCCCGCTATTCTCTCACTTCGATTGGCTGAATGTGTGATGACGTCATCACTCGTGCCGTAAAATGCTACTACGCTATCATTTTTGTGAACTTCCTGATTATGAACGATTTCTTGCAAGAGAGAAGGTTGTTTACAGTGCTTGTATACAAAAAATCTCTTCTGTAACTTTTCCAAACGCCCTTTATCGTTTTTCCAAGGGCGCGCTTGCGGGCCGCCAGTGCCAGCGCGCCGTCTCGACGGCCTCCATGCTCTCCGATCGGCAGCGCTCCATTGTTTCGCGGATTAGCGCTGTAGGTCATTGTTTGCCGGGGGCGCGCGCGCACGCTCGCCATTGTGGGGCATTATCGCGGCGAGACATTCTCTTCCCCTTCGGTGAAGTCTCAAATCACGAGATACGAAGCCCTCACCCAGCGCGTTTTGCGCTACCCCCATTCATGTCTCCATTAGCGCCCGTGCACGTGTCGACCAACGCACCGTGACGGCTAGTGCGGGGCTTTAGGCCTTCAGAGCGATCGGTTTCACCTGCGCGGCTTCGTTTAGTGCTCTTCTAAAGTGCGATCAGCATACCCGGCAATCAAACGAGTCTTGGCGAGCTGTTTTAGTGCCTGCTCAACAAACGAATAACGTGAGTGAGAAATGGCGGTAGTGATGGTGTAGCGGTTAGCGTATTGAACTATTATACCCAAGTTGGCGAGTTCGAACCCGATCGAAGCTGTGGATGTTTAAGTGCGAAAAATACCGACGTACGCCTTCCTTTGGAGGGGAAATAAAGCCAGTTGTCCAATGGTAGTAGATTTACTTGCATGTAAAATATTCTCAAGCCTAAATACGCCTCTGAGCTAAATTCATACCGAAAGTTTCTCGCACAAGAAGTACCTCCTGTCTTCGCTAGTTGTTGAAAGAAGCGTAGCTAAATTTGCGTGGCAAAACGAAAGAGAAGGCCTAATGGAACGAGTATCGCCACGTCAAATATAACAAATTCAATTCAATATAAAAATTATATTTTTAATGAATTCTAAGAACCCAAAAAAATCCATGAAAAAAATCCACATCTAAAGAATCGACATACATCGACGACGGCCGATCGACAAACTTTTTTTTTTGAAAACCAGGGACCAATAACAAAATTTTATGGGAAATTCACTGGTGATATTCATTTTTCGATTAGAAAGATAGTTTTTAAGAAAATCGCAAAAATATCGCCATAAATTTCAATTTCCAACTAGTAACTGTAGAATATTTCCATCTCATGCACGTTCTGATTTCCGGAGAATCTCCATGTAAGACTCATATTAAAGGTCAATATTGATATGATTCCGTGTGCGAACTTCAGCGCTGTAGCTCTAATAGTTTAGGAGACAGAGCCGTTTGAAGAAATAAATGTGAGAGCTTGCAAGATGCAAAATACAAAGCTTTTATTAAGGGGTTCCTGAAGACCACATTTCTCATCCGAATTTGAGAAGCATGGTTTTTTTTAAAACTACAAGCATTTAGAAACACATGCATGTCTTTAAAGGCATTAGAATACAATGCAATAGTCTCTAGAATGATTTATTGTTATATAGGTGTTGAATATTCAGTTGTAATTTTGTGTTAAATATGTATAAATTTCAGTCGAATCGACGAATTGTCGATTTTCGACATGTAATGGATATTTTTGATAAACACAGAAAGATTTAGGCCAAAACGAATTTTATGGAGTTTCATTGGTAGATATTTTATATTTCGATTTGTGAAAAGATTAGTTTTCAAGAAATCCGGAGAAATTCTCACATTTAAGACTCAATATTTAAATATCAATAGATTAGATAATATTCCGTGTGCGAATTAAGCGCTGGTTTGCCTAATAGTTATAGGAGATAGAGCATTTGAAGAAAAGAATTGTGAGAGGCTTGCACAGATAGCAAAAGTCAAAGCTTTTAATTTTAAGGTTCTCCTGGAGCCAATTTCTCCATCGCGAATTATGAAGAAAGATGTTTTTTAAAAACAAAAAATTTAGAAATACATGTGTCTCTAGAACATGATTTATGTATTAGATTTGTGAATATTCGCTTAATTTATGTGTGACCAAATGATACGTTTCATCGATCATGAGACGAAATTTCTCCGATTTTCGACATGTAACGGATTTTTTGAAGCACGGACAGAAGCACGAAATTTTATGGGAAGCTTCCTGGTGATATTCATTTTTGCTACACTTGCAGAAAGTTTTTTAAGAAAATGCAAATATGCCCATTTGTGAAGTCAATTTCTTCCCAGTTAACTGTAGAATATTTCCATACCTGCATGCAACGTTCTGATTTCGGGATTCACCATTTAAGACTCATAATTAATAGGACAATATTTAATAATATTCGCGTGTAAGCGAATTTCAACAGCGCTGTAGCTCTAATAGTATTAGGAGATAGAGCCATTTGGAGACAGAAATAATTGTGAGAGCTATGAAAGTGCAAAATACAAAGCTTTTATTTGGAGAGGTCCTGAAGGCCAAACATTTCGTCATTCGATTTGAGAAGCATGTTTATGTTTCATAACTACAAGAATTAATAGAAACACAATGCGTGAATCTAGAACTAATTTATGTTATATTGATTTTAAATAATCATGCAGTTTAGATTGTTTGTGTTTAAAAAGATGTAAAGTTGATCGACGAAATTGGGTCAGATTTTCGACATGTAACGGATTTTTTTTGAAACAACGGACGCAAACACGAATTTTATGGGAAGTTACTGGTGATCAGTTACATTTTCGATTAGAACAGTTAAGTTTTTAAAGAAAATCGCAAAAATATCCGCCATATAGATTCAATTTCTTTCCTAGTAACTGTAGAATATTTTCCATCTGCATGCAAGTTCTGATTTCGGAGAATCTCTTTTTAAGACTCATATTAAAGGTCAATATTAATATATTCCGTGTGCGGAATTTCAGCGCTGTAGCTCTAATAGTTGGGAGATAGAGCCATTTGAAAGAATATAATAGTGTGAGAGCTTGCGTATGTCAAAATTACAAGCTTTTATTTAGGAAGTCCTGAAAGGCCAAAAACAAATTTTTCTCTTCCCATCACCGGAAAAAAAATTTTTATTTTGGGGAAAAAGAAAAAAAAAGCACATGGGTTCTTTTTTAAACTAAACAAAGAATTTAGAAACAATGTGTATGTCGCTCTAGATGATTTATGTATTATGATTGTTGCATTATTGCAGTTTAATTTTTGTGTGAAAAAATGTAAAGTTTCGTTCGATCCATGGAGACGAAATTGTCCGATTTTCCGACATTTAACGGATTTTTTGTGAAAACGCACGGGACAAGACACAGAAATTTTATGGGAAAGTTCACTGAGTGATATTCATTATTTTCGATTAGAAAGTTAGTTTTCATTAGAAAGCAACCGTATCGCATTAGATTCAATTTCTTCTAGTAATGTAGAACTATTCCATCTCATGCACGTGTCTGATTGTCCGAGAGAATGCTCCATTTAAGACTCATATTAAAGGCATATTAATACTATTTCCGTGTGCGAATTTCAGCGAGTAGCTCTATAGTTAAGGAGAAAGAGGCATTTATGAAGAAGATAATTTGTGAGAGCCTTGCAGATGCAAATACAAGTTTATATTTAAGGAGCTCCTGAAGGCCACATTTTCATCCGAATTTGAGAAGCATGTTTTATAACACTACAGGAATTTCGAACAATGTATGTCTCTAGAAATGATATTATGTATTAATAGATTTGTGAAATAGTTGCAGTTTAATTTTTGTGTGAAAAAATGTAAGTTTCGTCGATCTGATCGACGAATTGTCCGATTTTCCGACATGTAACGGGTTTTTTTTCGAAACTCCACGGACCAACAAATCCGAAATTTTTATGGGAAGTTCACTGGTGATAATTCATTTATTTCGATAGAAATTAGTTTTTAAAAAATCGGCAAAATTGCCATTTATATTCATTTTCTTTCTAGTAACTGTAGAATAGTTTCCATCTCATAGCACGTTCTGATTTCCGGAAAATCTCCATTTAAGACTCCCATATAAAAAGGTCATATCATAATATTTAAATACGTGGCGCGTTTCAGGCGCTGTAGCTCTAATAGATATATTAGGAGAATAGAAAGCATTTGAAGAAATAATTGTGGAGTTGTCAAGATGCAAATACAAAGCTTTTAGGAGTCCTGAAGTCGCCATTTTCCTAACCGAATTGAGAGATCATGGTTTTATTAAACTACAAGATTTAAAACAATCGTGGTCTCTTAGAAATGATTTATGTTATAATTGATATGTCAAATTATATGCAGTTTTAATTTTTGTGTTATAAAAAATATAATAAAGATTTGCGTCGATCCATGGATCGAGCGACATTGTCCGATTATAAATCGACATGTCTAACAGGATTTTTTTTGAACACGGCCAAGCCGAAATTTTTTGGGAAGATTCACTGGTGACTATTCATTTTTTGATTAGAAAGTTCAGTTTTTAGAGAAATCGCAAAAATATCGGCCATTAAGATTACAATTTTCTTCCAGTAGTCATGTAGAATTATTTACCATCTCATGGCACGTTCTGATTTCCGGAGAATTTCCATTTAAGACTCATATTAAAAGGGTCAATATTAATAATATTCCGTGTGCGAGATTTCGCAGCTGTAGGCTCAATAGTTTAGGAGTGGAGCATTTGAAGAATAGAATTGTTGAGAGCTTTGCAAGATGGCAAAAAAGTACTAGCCTTTTATTTAGAGTTCCTGAAGGACAGATTTCCTTCGATCCGGTATGAGGAAACATGGTTGTTTTTTAACTAACAAAAATATTTTAGTAAATACATGTGTTCTAGAAATGATTTTATGTCATATAGTTTGTGAAATATTGTCAGTTTAATTTTATTGGGTGATTAAAAATGTAAAGTTTTATCGTAGCTCATTGGATCGACCGAAATTGTCTCGCGATTTCGACATGTATCGGATTTTTTTGAAGCGAACACGGGACGAAGCACGAAAATTTTATGGGAAGATTTCACTGGTTGATATTCTATTTTTTGATTCAGAAAGAATTATAAGAAAATCGCAAAATATCGCCATTGAGTCAGTATGTTTCCTAGTACACTGTAAGAATATTTCATCTCGTGCACGATTTGATTTCCGGAGATCTCCTTTGAGACTCCATATTAGGTTCATATAATAATAATTACGTGTGCGAATTTAGCGCCAGTAGTTATAAGTTTAGGAGAAAGAGCATTTGAAAGAATATTGTGAGAGCTATGCAGATGCAAATACAAGCTTTTATTTAGGAAGTTGAGGAATTTTCATCGAAATTTGAGAGCATGGGTTTTTATGTTAAACTAAAGAATTTAGAAAATGTATTGTCCTCTAGAAATGATTTATGTATTATAGATTTTGTGAATATTAGCAGTTTCTTTTTGTGTGAAAAAATGTGAAGTTTTGTCGATCGACGACAATTGGTTCGATTTATCGACATGTACGGAATTTTCTTTGAAACGCACGCGACGCAAAACGAATTTTATGGGAGTTCCTGGTGATATTCATTTATTCGTTAGATGTTAGTTTTTATAAGAAAATGCAAAACATAACCCCCCACTCGCCATTAGATTCAATTTCTTCAATAGTTGGTAGAATATTGCATCTCATGACGTAACTGATTTTCGGGATCTCCATTAAGACTATATATATAGGTCATATTATATATATCCGTGTGCGAATTGGCAGGCTATAAGCTCTAAATAGTTTAGGAGATAAGCCATTTGAAGATAAATTGTGAAGGTTGCAGAGTGCAATCAAAGCTTCCTATTTAGGTGCTGCTGGAGACCAATTTCTCATACGAATTTGAGAAGGCTATGTTTTCTTAAATACAAAGAATTTAGAACACTGTATGTCTACTAGAATGATTTTATGTTATAAAGTTGTGAAATATTGCAGTTTATTTTTGTGGTAAAAAAATTAGGTAAAGTTTGTTCGATCCATGGATCGACAGAAAGTTTGTCCGATTTTCGACATGTAAACGGATTTTTTTTTGAAGATAACAACGGACAAGCAAGAAATTTTTATGGGAAGTTATACTGGTGTATATTCTTTTTTCGATTAGAAGTTAGTTTTTAGACATCGCAAACATTCGCATTAGATTCAATTTCTTTATATAACTGTAGAATATTTCATATACCATGCAGTTTGGATTTCCGGAGATTCCATTTAAGACTCATATTAAATGTAAATATTAATGATGTTCGTGTGCGAATTTTCAGCGCTGTAGCTCTAATAGTTTTAGGGAGATAGAGCTTTGAAGAAATAATTGTTGAGAGCTTGCAAGATGCAAATAAAAGTTTTATTTAGGAGCTACCTGAAAGGCCAAATTTCTCTCCGAATTTGAGAAGACATGTTTTTTTTTTTCCCTAAGTAAAAAGATATAATAGAACCCATGGTGTCTCTAGAAATGATTTTATGTTATATTGGATTTTAAAATATTGCGCAGTTTAATTCTATTGTGTTTTAAAAATGTAAATTCTTCGTCGAAATTGTGCGCATTTTCGGACTGTACAGGATTTTTTTTTGAAAACGGACAACCGATTTTATGGGAGTTCACTGGTGATAATTCATTTTTCGTTAGAAAGTTAGTTTTAAGAAAATCGCAAAAATATCGCATTAGATTCATTTCTTCCTAGTAATGATGAATATTTCCATTCATGCAACGTTCTGATTTCCGGAGAATCTCATTTTAAGACTCATATTTAAAGGTCATATGCAATAATATTCCCGTGTGCGAATTTCAGCGCTGTAGCTCAATAGTTTAGGGAGATAGAGCATTTAAGAAATAATTGTGAGAGCTTGAAAGTATGCAAAATACAAAGTTTATATTTAAGGAATCTGAAGGCACATATTCTGCATCGAATTTTGAGAGATGTTTTTTTCATAACTACCAAGAATTTAGGAAACACTGGTGACTCTAGACATTGATTTTATGTTATAATTTGAGATTTTAAAAATATTGGCAGTTTAATTTTTGTGTTAAAAAATGTAAAATTGTGACGATTGTCCGATTTTAGACATGTAAAGGAATATTTTTTTGAAAACAACGGACAAGCAAACGAAATTTTATGGGTAAGTTCACTGGTGATATTCATTTTTCGATTGTAGAGTTTAGTTTTTTAAAAAATCGCAAAAATATGCAATTAGATTCAATTTCTTCTAGTAACTGTAGAATATTTCATCTCTACGTTTCTGATTTTCCGGAGAATCTCCATTTGGTACTATATTAAAGGTAAATATTAATATATTCGTGTGCGATTTATTTAGAGAAGTAGCTCTAATAGTTTAACAGGAGAAGAGGCATTTGAAGAATAATTGTGAGAGCTTGCAAGATGCACAATACAAAGCTTTTATTTAGGAGCTCCTGAAAAGGCCAACATTTCTCATACTCGAATTTGAGAGAGCATGGTTTTTTTTAAATCAGAATTTAGAAACACATGTATGTCTCTAGAAATGATTTATTGTATTAATAGATTGTTTTGAATATTGCAGTTTAATTTTTGTGTGAAAATGTAAAGTTTCGTCGATTTGTCTGATCGACGAATTGTATCTGACTTTTCGACTGTACAGGGATTTTTTGAAACCACGGACCAATAACAAAATTGTGGGAAACGTTCACTGGTGTAATTCATCTTATCTCGTATTAGAAGAGTAGTTTTTATAAGAAAATCGCAATATATAACGCATTAAGATTTCAATTTCTCACTAAGTACTGTAAGAATATTTCATCTCATGCACGTTCTGATTTCGGAGAATCTCCTTTTAAGACTCATAAAGGTCAATATTAATAATATTCGTGTGCGAATTTCAGCGCTGTAGCTCTAATAGTTTTAGGAGGATAGGCCATTTGAAAGAAATATTGTGAGAGCTTGCAAGATGCAAAGTAAAGGCTTTTTATTTAGGAGTCCTGAAGCACATTTCTCATCGAATTTGAGAAGCATGTTTTTTTTAAAAACTACAAGATTTAGGAAACACATGGTATGTCTCTAGAAATGATTGTATGTAGTTAGATTGTGAATATTGCAGTTTAATTTTGTAGTTGAAAAAATGTAAAGTTTCGTCGATCGACGAAATTTGTCCGATTTTCGACATTTAAGGATTTTTTTTGAAAACACGGACCAAGCAACGAATTTTATGAGAATTCACTGGTGATATTATTTTCGATTAGAAAGTTAGTTTCAAGAAAATGCAAAATATCGCATTAGTCAATTTCTTCCTAGAACTGTAGATATTTCCATCTCATAAGTTCTGATTCGATCTCTAGACTCATATTAAATGCAATAATTAATATGTCCGTTGTGCGAATTTCAGCGCGTTAGCTCTAATAGTTAGGATAGATAGAGCTCATTTGAATAAATAATTGTGAGAGCTATGCAGATCAAAATACAAGCTTTTATTTAGGAGCTCCTGAGCCATTTCTATACCGAATTGAGAAAGCATGGTTTTTTAAAACTACTAAATCAAGAATTTAGAACACATGTATGTCTCTAGACAATTGATCTTATGTATTATAGATTGTGAAATATTGCAGTTTAATATTATTTCGTGTGAAAAAATGTAAAGGTTTCGTCGATCCATGACGTACGAAATTGTCCATTTTCGACATGTAACGGAGGTTTTTTGAAATCCACGGACCAGAACACGAAATTTTATTGGAGAGTTCACTGTATATTCATTTTTCGATTAGAAAGTTAGTTTTTAAGAAATCCAAAATATCAGGGCCATTAGATAATTTCTTCACTAGTAACTGTAGAATATTTCCAGTCTCATGCACGTTTCTGATTTCGAAATCTCATCATTTAAGACTCATATAAAGGCGAATATAATATATTCGTGTGCGAATTCAGCGCTGTTGCCTCAATAGTTTAGGAGATAGAGCCATTTGAAAAGATATTTGAGAGCTTGCAAGATGCAAAGATACAAAGCTTTTATTTAGAGCTCCGAGCCATTCTCCTCCGAATTGAGAACATGTTTTTTTTAAAACAAATATTTAGAAATACCATGCGTGTCTCTAGAAATGATTTATGTTCTATGTGATTGTAAATATTGCAGTTTAAGTTTTTTTGTTAAAAATGTAAAGTTTCGTCTCCATGATCGCACGAAATTTCCGATTTTCGACAATGTAACGGATTTTATTGAAAACACGGACGAAGCACAACGAAATTTTATGGAATTCACTGGTGATATTCATTTTGATAGAAAGTTGTTTTTAAGAAAATCGCAAAAATATCGCCATTTAGATTCAATTCTATGCCTAGTAACTGGTAGAATATTTCCATCTCATGCACGTTTCTGATTTCGGAGAATTCCATTTAAGCACTCATATTAAAGTCATATAATAGATTTTCCGTGGCGAATTTAGCGCTGATAGCTCTAGATAGTTAGGAGATAGAAGCCATTTGAAAATAATTGTAGAGCTTGTCAAAGATGCAAAATTAACAAGCTTTATTAGAAGCTCCTGAAGGCACATTTCTCATCCGATTTGAGAAGGCATGGTTTTTTTTAGAAACTAAAAGATTTAGAAACACATGTATGTCCTAGAAATGATTTATATGATCTATATATTGATGAATTATCATATTGCAGTTTTAAATTTGTGTTGAAAAATGAAAGTTGATCGTCGATCCATGGGATTCGAGAAATTGTCCGATTTTTCGACATGTAATGGATTTTTTGAAAACCACGAAGACAAGCACGAAATTTTATGGGAGATTCACTGGTGATATTCTGTTTTCGAT
>BOPP01000471.1:142717-173079 GCA_017312745.1 Gryllus bimaculatus
ATTGGTCCCAAATTTGAGCTTGCCTTTTTTAGTTGACGAGTCTACTCTCAGGAAGACGATTTGCTCTATATAGAGAGTCTGCTCATCTGACAATCAAATTTCTTTTACTGCCATGTTTTATACTTGATATAAGAATTAGAAGATTGCTATGTGCGTGGACTAATAATAGGTCTCTTCGAAAACTAATTTCGCAACCCGTATGGGGGGGTCGTTTGTATACTTTGGCCGATATTTTTGAGCTTTCCGCTGTTGTGAATGTTTCGTCAGTATCTCGGACCGAATAACTATTTAGTAGGGCACTCTCGGAGTTTAGCATTTGCTCATCATTTCTCATTAATGTCGACTTGTGTTTTATTGCATAAATAACAGACATTAGAGATAGCACGTAGCTGAAAATTTATCAATTTTTTTGGGTTCGAAAAAATAAGTTGTCGCACCGTAAAAGAGTGTGCGGTCGTCTTTGCTTCTTTTGCTACAATTGAGGTTCCTTTTTGATGTCTTTCGTGGGATCTCGGAAACTATTCGTGTGATGAGTTTGTAATGTGCACAAAATAATTTATCATTTAATTAGTAAGTTTTAGCTTGTTTCAAAGATTAATAACATTTCTCAAAAGCTGCAGATAGCAGTGATTGAGTGACATGTGATGAATATATTCCAGATATTGGCAACGCTCAACGGAAGGGTCGTTTTTTCCTCTTAGCTTAATTGAGCTGGTCCTATTTTATGTTTATCAACAGTCGTGTATCCGAAACTCTTCGTCGCTCATTTATAGAGCTTTTTATGTCGCACCCAATCAATTTCTTTTAATGTGTTTTAATATGTATACAGAATGTTTATCAATAGCAGTGCTGAAATTAAATTTTGTTTATCGAAAATATATTTGTCACGTAAAGCGTGAGTAGAGGTCGCCCTCTCTCACATTGCCCAATTGAAGACTCCTTTTTGTTTTTCGTTCTATCTCAAAAAATTACTTTCAAGTGATGGAGGTTTCTTTTGTCACCGAGATCAATATTCTTTTAACTAGTTATTCACTTAGTAAACAGAATTTGAGACTCTCTCGAAATTTAATATTATACGAAAATTTTGACTGAGTAAAGGAGGGTCGTTTGTGGCTAACATATTGCCAATTGAGCTTCCTTTTCTGTTTATTCTCTCGCCATTCTATTTCGGAGACTATCTTGTACACTGATTGAAGTTGCTCTTAGCGCGCAGAGATTCAATTTTTTAACTAGTGTGATTTACTCTTGATATACAAGACAATTAGAGATAGCGAGTGCTGAAAAGTCTATAATCTTTCGCAATTAGCAGCGTTAAAGGGTCGGGGGTGTTTTGGTCCTGTTGCCACCAATATGAGTTCCCTGTCCTATTGTTTTTCGGCTCCATAATCTCGACTAACTATGTCTGTGTGGACTCGGGTATTGCTTAATGACAATATCTATATTCTCTGTGTTAAATGAATGATTTCACTAGATTATTACAGATATATAAAGATTTTTCTCGAAGCAGGTCCTTGATATTATTAATTTATTTCAAATCATTTTGTCACAGTTAAAGAGGTAAGGATCGCTTTTGTTATATTTGACAGTCAGATTTGAGAGTTTCGTTTTGTCTTTCGATCCATACTAACTCTCCGGACACATATTCGGTTGATCTGGGTTTGTTCTGCACAATCCAATTTTCTGTTTAATGTAGTTTTTTACTTGTTAGATATCTAGAATTCGCTCTGAGGCGTAGCTGAAATCTCTATTAATTATCGAAAGTTTGAGTACTGGGGGGGGTCGTTTTGTTGACATTGGCTCAATGAAGTTACTTTATATAGCTCTTATATCAGATACTAGTCTCCCGCCCACTTATTTATGTGTGGCTATGAAGAGTTTCTTGAATAAGCACCATTATCAATATATCTTTTAATGATGTGCACACTTGTAACAAGAGTTTCGATAGATACCGAAGTGCTGAAATAAGTAGTTTTTTACGAAATTTAAACGCAATTTTTAGGGGGTCATGTTGTGTGCTCTAATTGACCCAATATGCTTCTCTCTCTGTTCTATGTACAGTACTATGTCGGTACTGTATTCCTCTCCTAGATTGTAGTGAGTTTGCTATACCACCATTAAAAGTTTAGCTCAATATTTGAGATGCTAATTTTACTTGTTATTACAAAATTAGAGATAAGCTGATATAGCAAATGTACTCTCTTTTCGAATAATTTTGGCACTCTAGAGCGGAAGTGTTTCCGCTATATGATTTATGACAATTCAGCTTCCCTTTTGTTTTCGTCTATCTCAGAAACATTTCGTTTGTCAATTGTTAGAGTTTGTTGCACTTGTTCCCTAATCATATTTCTCAAATTTTAAGGTGTTTACTTTGTATATCAGACACATTAGAGATGAGCATTGCTGAAATGCAAATGTTATTAGAAATTTTGCTCGTAAGGGTGGCATTCTTCAGGTTAGTACTGTGCGATATGTGAGCTTCCTTTAGATAAGTTTTCGCCTCTAATCTCACGAAATATTCTTGAATGATATGGAGTATGGTTTGACCAGTCATTTTCTTTTAATGTGTCTTTACTTGTATACAGAATTAGAGATGGCGTGCTGAATAATATTTTTCGAAATTTGGCACGTCAAGGGAGGTCGTTTTGTACTTTCCCAATGAGCTTCCATTTTGTTGTTCGCATGAAAGATATTAGCTCTCTCTCGGAAACTATTCGTTTGATTGAGTTTACTTTGCACCAATCAATTCTTTTAATGTGTTTACTTGTAATACAGAATTAGAGATAGCAGTGCTGAATTAATTTTTTCAAATTTGCACGTAAGGTGGGTCGGCTGTTGTACATTGCTCAATTGAGATCCTTTTTGTTTTTCGTCTATCTCAAAACCTATTCGGTGATTGGAGTTTGCTGTTGCACTAATTTCATATCTTTTAATGTGTTTCACTTGTAAACAGAATTTAGATAGCAGTCTGAAATTATAATTTTTCGAAATTAGCAACGTAAGGGGGGGTCGATCGAGTGTCACTAATCACTCGTGTGTGATAGCAGGCATTCTACTTCTATGTCTTAATCTTGGCATCTAACATTCATAGCCCATAGAGTGTGACGCTCCTACGCATTATATTCTGCTACCTATCACTCTCTCTGGTGCTCTCTTTCTCGTTTCCGCTAGATGTTCTCTCTCACTAGATGCTAGTGCATGAAAAATATAATTTTTCGAAATTGGCACCGTAAGGGGAGGTGCATGTAATATATAGTTTTTGCTAAAATTGAGGTCCTTTTGTTATTCGTCGTATCTCGGAAACTATTCGTGGATTGGAAGTTTGGTTTGCACCAAATCAATTTCTTTTTAACTGTGTTCTTACTTTGGTTATACAGATGTAAAGATAGCTAGTGCTAAATGTAATAATTTTTTCAAATTTGCACGTAATGGGGGGATGCATTTGTATCTATAGCTCCTAAATTGACGGTCTCTCTCTTCGTTTTCCAATTTTTTCGTCTATCTCGGAAACTATCGTGGTTGGAGTTACTTTGCCAATAAAAGTTTCTATATAATGTGTTTTACTTGATTACTGAATTTAGAGATAGCAGTGCTGAAATTAATATTTTCCGATTTTGGCCACGTAAAGGGGGAGTCGTTATTGTACTTTGCACAATTGAGCCTTGCTTGTTTGTTTTTCGTCTTATGCGGAAACTATTATTCTGATTGGAGTTTGCTTCGCACAAATTAATTCTTGTAATGTGTTTTGACTTGTATACTGATTAGAGATAGCCAGTGCTGAATTACGTATTTTTCAATTCATCTAGACACATGACTGATCTCCTCTCGTTTTTTTGAGGTTCATTTTTGTTTCTTTGTCTATCTCGGAAACCTATATGTGTGATTGGAGTTTGCTTTGCACCATCAATTTTCTTTTTAATGTGTTTCACTTGTAATTGAATTTGAGATAGCAGTGCTGAAATTAATATGTGTGTTCGAAATTTTGGCAGTAGAGGGGGTCGTTTTGTACTTTGCCCAATTGACTTCTTTTTTGTTTTTCGTCTATGTCGGAACTATTATTTATTGGAGTTTTGCTCGCACAAGTAAATTCTTTTAAATGTATTTTATTCTCGACCGCATACCTCTCGGCGATCTAGCAGTGCTCTTCATATACAACTATATATATATGTGGCTCTCCTAACCTACTACGTGCACGCAGTGTGCCACGTCGTATTGTATTATGTCAATTGAGGTTCCTTTGTTTGTCTATCTCTCGTTAGAAAGCTTAGTGTGTGTGATTGGAAGTTTGCTTTGCACAATCAAATTTCTTTTAATGTGTTTATTGTTATACAGAATTAGAGATAGCAGTGCTGAAATTAATATTTTTCGAATTGGCACGTAAGGGGGGGGAGTTTTGTACTTTGCCTAAATTGAGGTTCCCTTTTTATTTTTCGTCTACTCAGAAACTGTTCGTGTGATTGGAGTGTTTTCACAATCAATCTCTTTTATATGTGTTTTTACTTGTATACAGAATTTAGAGATCAGTGTGGGTGAAATTACTATATTTTCGAATTTAGACACGTAAGGGGGGGGGTCGTTTTTGTTCTTTGCCCATTGAGTTCCCTTTGTTTTTCGTCTATCTCGATAACTATTTGTGGGATTGGAGTTTGCTTTGCACCAATCAATTTTTTTAATGTGTTTTTACTTGTATACGAATTAGGATAGCGAGGTTGAAATTAATATTTTCGAAATTTTGGAACGCACCAATGCAATTTTTTTTAAATGTGTTTTACTTGTATACAGAAATAGCACGAATAAATAGCAGTGCTGAGAATTATGTTTTCGAAATTTTGTTCGTAAGGGTGGCATTGTTTTGATACTTTGCCCATTGAGGTTCCTCTTTGTTTTTCGTCTATATCTGCAAACTATTCTTGTTGAACTGTTCGCTTTCGCACCATTAATTTCTTTTAATGTGTTTTACTTGTATACAAATTAGATATTCGATACATTCTGTGATGTTTTTTCGAAATTTTTGCGCCTAAGCGCTTTTGTATTCATGCATCCGCAATACACTCACTTCTCTCTTTTTTTGCTTATCCACGTCTATCTCAGATCTAAGTAATTGGACTCACTCAATCTTTCATGTCTTTACGTACCACGAATTAGAGATAAGGCAGTGCAGAAATTAATTTTTTTCGAAATATCTAACATCGAGTCGCTCTTTCGTATTTTGCCAAATAGCAGGTTCCTTTTTGATTTTCGTCTATCTCGGAAACTATTCGTCACTGGATTGCATTTTCTCTAATAGTCCCATCTACTTTTCTATTATTGTGTGTTATTATATATCTAGAATTGTCAGATATGCAGTGCTGAAATTAATAATTTTTCGAATTGGCACGTAAGGGGGGTCGTTTTTGTTACATTGCTCATTGAGGTTCCTTTTGTTTTTCGTCTATCTCAGAAACTATTTGTGTGATTGGAGTTTGGTTTGCACCAATCAATTTCTTTTATGTGTTTTACTTGTATACAGAATTAGACGATGGCAGTGCTGAAATTAATATTTTCGAAATTTGGCACGTAAGGGCAGGTCGTTTTGGTGATGCCATTGTGCTCTTTCCTTTTTTTCTATCTCGGAAACTATTCGTGTGATTGAAGTTTACTTGCACCAATCAATTTCTTTTAATGTGTTTTTACTTGTATACAGAATTAGAGATAGCAGTGTGGAAATTAATTTTTTTCGAAATTTTGCCACGTAAGGTGGGGTTGCTTTGTACATTGCTCAATTGAGATTCCTTTTTGTTTTTTCGTCTATCTCAAAAAACTATTCGGGTGATTGAGTTTGCTTTGCACCAATCAATATCTTTTAATGTGTGTTTCAACTTGTAAACAGAATTTGAGATAGCAGTGCTGAAATATATATATTTTTGAAATTTGGCAGTAAAGAGGGTGTTCGTTTGTACTTTTGCCCAATTGAGGCTTTTTTTTTGTTTTTCGTCTATCTCGGAAACTATTGTTGATTGGGAGTTTGCTCTGCACCAATCAATTTCTTTTAATGTGTTTTACTTGTATACAGAATTAAGATAGCAGTGCTGAAATTAATATTTTGCGAAAATTTAGCACGTAAGGGGGGTCGTTTTTTTCTTTTGCCCAATTGAGCTTCCCTTTTGTTTTTCGTCTATTCGGAATACTAGTGGGATTGGAGTTTTGCTTTGCACCAATCAATTTATTATTAATGTGTTTTACTTGTATACAGAATTAGAGATAGCAGTGCTGAAATTATAATTTTCGAAATTTGGCACGTAAGGGGGTCTTTTTTTTTTTGCTCAATTGAGGTCTTTTTTGTTTTCGTCTATCTCGGAAACTATTCGTGTGATTGGAGTTTATTTGCCACCAATCAATTTCTATAATGTGTTTTACTTGTATACAGAATTGAAGATAGCAGTGCTGAAATTAATATTTTCCAATTTTGGCACGTAAGGGTGAGGTCGCTTTGTAATTGCCCAATTAAGCTTCCCTTTTGTTTTCGTGTATCTCAGAAACTATTCGGTGTGTTGGAGTTTTTTTTGCAACCAATCCAATTTCAATGTTCTTACTGAATTGTTGTGTGTACTTGTATACAGAATTAGAGATGCAGATGCTGAAATAAATATTTTTCGAAATTTTGCACGTAAGGGGAGGTCGTTTTGTACTTTGCCCAATTGAGGTTCCTTTTTTGTTTTTCGTCTATCTTCGGAAACTATTCGTGTGATTGGAGTTTGCTTTGCACCAATTCAATTTTCTTTTAAGTTGTTTTACTTGTATACAAGAATTAAGATAGCAGTGCTGAAATTAATTTTTTTCGAATTTGCACGTAAGGTGGGGTCGCTTTGTACAATTGCTCAATTGAGATTCCTTTTTTTTTTCGCTCTTCTCAAAAACTATTCGGGTGATTGGTAGTTTGCTTTATCACCAATCAATATCTTTTAATGTGTTTCACTTGTAAACAGAATTTGAGATAGCCGGTGCTGAAATTAATATTTTTGAAAATGGCAGTAAAGGGGGTCGTTTTGTACTTTGCCCAATTGAGCTTCCTTTTTTGTTTTTCGTCTATCTCGGAAACTATTTGTCTGATTGGAGTTTGCTCTGCACCAATCAATTTTCTTTAATGTGTTTTACTTGTATACAGAATTAGAGAGAGCAGTGCTGAATTAATATATTTTCGAAATTTGGCACGTAAGGGGGGTTCGTTTTGTACTTGCCCAATTGAGGTTCTTTTTGTTTTGTGTCTAGCTGGAGAACTATTCGTGTGATGTGAGTGTTCTTTGCACCAATCAATTCTTTTAATATGTTTTACTGGTATACAGAATTAGAGATAGCAGTGCGAATTAATATTTTTCGAAAATTTAGCACGTAAGGGGGGTCGTTTTTACTTTCATAATGAGGTTCCTTTTTGTTTTTCGTCTATCTCTCGGAAACTATTTGTGTGATTGGAGTTTGCTTTGCACCAATCAATTTCTTTTAATCTGTTTTACTTGTATACAGAATTAGAGATAGCAGTGCTGAAATTATATTTTTCAAAATTGGCACGTAAGGGAGGTCGTTTTGTTTTTTTGCTTAATTGAGGCTTTCCTTTTTGATTTTTGTCTATCTTGGAAACTATTCGTCTAATTGGAGTTTGCTTGCACCAATCAATTTTTTTAATGTTGAGTTTTACTTGTATACAGAATTAGAGATAGCGGAGCTGAAATTAATATTTTTCGAAATTTGGCACGTAAAGTCCGTTTTGTCATTTGGATATGAGGAGCATTACAGCCATATTCTTCCTTGTAACTGAAGAATATTTTCATCTCATGCACGTTCTTATTTTCGGAGAACTCCATTTAAGACTCAGATGAAAGGACAATATATATATAATATTTCGTGTGCAAATTTCAGCGCTGTTGCGCTAATAGTTTAGGAGATAGTGCCATTTGAAGTAAGAATTTTGAGAGCTTGCAAGATGCAAAGTACAAAGCTTTTATTTTAAGGTTCCTGGAAGCCACATTTCTCATCCGGATATGAGAAACATGTTTTTTTTAAAACTACAAAAATTTAGAAACACATGCGTGTCTCTAGAAATGATTTATGTTATATAGTTTGTGAAATATTTCAGTTTAATTTTTGTGTTAAAAATGTAAAGTTTCGTCGATCCATGGATCGTCGAAATTCTCCGATTTTCGACATGTAACGGATTTTTTTGAAAACTAGGGACCAAGCACGAAATTTTATGGGAAATTCACTGGTGATATTTATTTTTCGATCAGAAAGAAATTATTAAGAAAATCGCAAAAGTATCGCCATTTGAGTCAATTTCTTCCTAGAAACTGTAGAATATTTCCATCTCATGCACGTTCTGATTTCCGGAGAAACCCCATTTAAAACTTGCGAAATTTTGCGTATTTTAGAGAAAAATCAGTAAAGAAGTAATTTTCATCTTTCCTTCTGAAATTATTTATGTGAGTACTACTCTTGACAAGAAACTAAATGGAGCAAACCAGACTTCTATCCGACTATTAATTTAAGAAATACGCGTTAAAACAAATTGTGATCGATTGGCGAATTTTAATAAAAAAATCAGTAAAAAATTAATTTTCTTCTTTCTTTATGAAATTACGTATGTGGGTACTACTCATGATAAGAAACTCAATGGAGTAAGCCATAATTAAATCCGACTATTAGTTTAAGAAATACGCGTTAAAAAATTTGTGATCGATTTGCGAATTTTAGTGATAAAATCAGTAAAAAATTAATTTTCTTCTTTCCTTCTGAAATTACGTATGTACTACTCTTGACGAGAAACTCAATGAAGCAAACCATTTTTAAATCTGACTATTAGTTTAGGAAATACGCGTTAAAACAAATTGTGATCGATTTGCGATCTTTAGAGAAAAAATCAGTGAATCATTAATTTTCTTCTTTCCTTTTGAAATTACATATGTGCGTACTACTCTTGTCGAGAAACTCAATGGTGCAAACCAGACTTCAATCCGACTATTAGTTTAGGAAATACGCGTTAAAACGATTTGTGATCGATTTGCGAATTTTAATAAAAAAATCAGTAAAAAATAATTTTCTTCTTTCTTTCTGAAATTACGTACGTCGGTAATACTCTTGATGAGAAACTCAATGGAGCAAACGAGACTTTAATCCGCCTATAAGTTATAGAAATACGCGTAAAAAAAATGTGATCTATTTGCGAAATTTAGAGAAAAAATTAGTAAAAAATTAATTTTTTTTCTTTCTTTCTGAAATTACGTACGTGGGTACCACTCTTGACGAGAAACTCAATGGAGCAAACCAGACATCAATCCGACTATTAGTTTAAGAAATACGCGTTAAAACAAATTGTGATCGATTTGCAAATTTTAGAGAAAAAATTAGTAAAAAATTAATTTTCTTCTTTCCTTCTGAAATTACGTATCTGGGTTCTACACTTGACGAGAAGTTCAATGTAAAAATTAGTAAAAATTTATTTTGTTTCTTTAGTTTTGAAATCACATATGAGGGTAATACTTTTGACGAGATATTTAATGGAGAACTCCAGACTTCAATCCGATTATTTAGTTAAGGAAATACGCGTTAAAACAAATTACGAACAAATTCCGTATTTTTTAAAAAAATCAGTAAAAAATTATTTTCATCGCTTTTTTCTGATATCACGTATGTTTGCAGAATGAAATTAGATGTTGTGGACCCACCAATTACACACACAAATCTTTTTTTAAGTGGATTCAGAGATGGAAAGGAAGAAATCTTTAGAATAATTGACATCTATAGGAAGGCATTGGGAATAAAAAACTTATACTTACCTTTCAAATAATAAGTTGAGCACAGGTTAAGCATGGTTTTTGTTAAGAAATTAGCAAAATCCAAAATACTGTTGATAATATGGATTGATGTGTCTTTGGTCGAGAAATTAGAGCATTTACTTATCAACTGCTGAAGCTCTGAACTAACATATTATTATTTTGCAAGCAGGCTTCTACGACAAGACTGAGTCTGATAAAAATTTGGCACTTACACTTTTACAAAATAAACAGCCACATTTTATTCATCTTCTTCGACAATTTCTCCTTGGGATCCTTCACAACAGACAGGCATCAGTAACATGTAATATGCAGTGTGCAGTAACTGCATTTTGTCAGCATGAAACCCCACCTCAGTAAATGAATAAGTCATAGAATCAACCGTTCTAAACATTAACCCTCAATAAATATGCACATCACATATTCCTTACTGTGATTTAACAGATTAGATAATATTAAATAAAAATGTAAAATTTTGTCTCTAGGAGTTCTACTAAAAATCCACACCAAAGAAAACACGCACACAAAGATAATAAAACTTCAATAGAATGGTTAATATTATTATTGTTTAAAATACTGTAAATAAAAGTTACACACTTTAAATATTCTGGACTAATCATTGACTACTCTTGTATTTGTAACACTTACGGCAAAACAAAGAACAGATACTTAGCCCATTCTTGTGTTTGTTTCAGGAAACCTCTATAACAACGAATGCATCCCATAGCAGCTCTGGACAGAAGACCTTCCTCAGTGATAAAAAAACAACCATTTTTTAAACTTTTGTAATGTAAGGGCCTAGGCCATTCTTGGTATGCTCAGTTATCAGATTATAATGTTCTGTGATGAATTTAAATTAGAGTTGGGTTCTGCTTGTTTTATTTTGTTAAATAAATACTACTAGATTTATATCAGAGACTTTGAGACTGAACATCTTCCCACCACATACAGGGCATTTTCCACTCAATACCTACCTTCAGCAATGGTAAGGGCAAATGCCAGGGTGCCACTTACAGAGGCTGTGTGATCCACAGCCCAGCAGCCCACAGCCCAGCAGATTTTATTAGGATAGGTAGAAAAAAATATGTAACAAAACAACTTGTGTAATTAAATACAGGACCATAAAGCCATAATTTTGAATTACCTAAGTAATGTAATCTGCGATATTAAAATACTCCACTACATGGATCACAAAGTATAACAAACACTATGTTAAGTAAATATTTTTTTTTCTTTTACTTGAAATTTTTCACGGTAGAAGTGAAATAATAAAAAGTATTATTTTTATTTATACACCAATATCCATAGATTCATACTCCAAGAAAGAAATTATTGGTTTATGAGAGCTAAAGTATGATTCAAATAATTTAATAATTTAAATGTTCCCCAAAATAGAAATTTTCTCCAAAATTCCTTCCAGTAATAACCGCTCCTTGTAGCAGTGTGCCGACCTGCAATAAACATGTGTTTCACTTTTTGTCTCCTTCAGGCCGATTTGTCCCAATGCACTTATAGTAGTTTCACTTCAATTTCACTTCTAGATTTCTTTTCTATTCTGGGTCCTTTTCTAACTTCAGAGGATGCAGATTTTCATTATCCATGCTAGTTACCTAAGTACTATGTCCTCAATGGGGGCACATATTAAACTTTACACTAGACACCGACAAACATGTGGGCTCCTCAGTCTGTGGTCAGACTCACAAGGTCTTCCATGACTACACACATATCAAAGAGAAGGGATAAACAACAGGCCCACAGCAGGTCTTGAACCCGCAACTCTTTAGACCAAGGCACTGATTTGGCACATGCTCTAACCACCTCGGCCATCCAGGTTGGCAAAAGTTATGTTTCAAATATAATGAATGTAAATTTCTTGTAACTTCTTAACTTCAACTCTCCTCTCAACTCCAAAATTAAGTTCTTTGATTAAAATCCAGACAAAAAATGCATGCCACAAAGCAATTATAAAGCAACAATCATTGTTTATAATGATGATTTTGGTAAATATGAAATATTTTTCTGATATTTTCATAAATGTATTTAACTCCATGTTCATAGTGCATTGTTATTAATCTATTGCTCCAGAATTTCACTCATTACCCAGAGTACTCAATGAAGCTTTTGTTGAAGAAATAATGAAAATTCTGATAAGTATTCTTCTTGAAACTTTTATCCTGAAATTTTTTTCACAAACAAAAGCATTTTAAAATTTGTCTTTACACTTCTTCAGTTAACTAGTGAAATTATATTGGTAAACTATATATATGGTAGTAGGCTACGTGTGAGAAAGGGAGAAAATTTGTATGTTCCGTGTCCAGAAAGAAAGCTGTTTCAATGTAAATAAATAAATAATGTACTATGTCTATAACATATATTATTATTTGAATTATGTTTTTTCAGACTCTTTCTCTCCTTTCCATCTTTTCCAGATCAGTTTTCATTGCCTACTAGCAAGCTTATTGTCTTGAAATCTAGATATGGCAATTCCACATGTTTAAAATTAGGAGGCAACATCTTTGTTGCTGCAGGTCCCTGTAAGTCTCAAAATTCCATATACACTCTACAGCAACACTTTTGCTGCTGCGCATCCCTAGTATTGATTATTGTGAATGAGAAAATTCATTCTTGGATAATTGATTTACAGACAATTCACAAGTTTTATAATAATGATAATTTTTGGACCTGTGTTCTCAATAGCTACTCTATTGCTAGTGGTTGTAGAAATATATATTTTATGTATTACTTCTACTATATTCAATGTAGAAATACATAAAATAATAACACTGAAATGAAATGTGTTGCTCTATTGATAAAGCAAACAAATATTTTGAGGAAATCAAAAGGCAATATGTTTCCACATTTTATTTCTTTATATTACTCCAATGAATTGGAAAAAATTCTGGTTCTACAAGAAGGAAAAATACATATTCAAATTAAACAGCTAGTTCATACCAAATTGTAATATTCATTTTGTTTCAGTTAATTTTCTTCTCCTGTAAAGAACACCAAGGCACATATAATTAATTCACTCCTCTCTTAAAATTAGAAAGTTAAAATATTTTAACAAATTATAAATTAGTTTATTGTATAAAAGTATCAACTTAAAAGACTTCTTTTTCCATATAAATAATTCTTGTCACTTGAAATTATTTTCTGATTAGATATTTAATGGAGAGAATAATGGTGGAAAATGAAAGAGAAAATCTTCAAACTAAGAGTGAATTGTCCTAGTAGATGTTTAAAGGTGAAGAATGAATAAACATGAATTACAATAGAGAGTAGCAGTCACTGGAGAAAATCCAACTATTACAAGAAAATTATAGCAAGATCTTGAAATTAGGAAGTTTCTTATTATTGGAAATAATGGATAATGAAAGAGTATTTTGATATTGAAAGTATATTTATTATTGGCAAGTTATTTTTGGTGAAGTTGAAAATTGGGACCATGTAATTGATAGTTGTATGGAAAGAAAAGGAAGTTATGGAAGAGTGTGGGAGGGAGCTCAATTTAATTTAAATGTTTAAAGTAACATTAGACCAGAGAGTAAATGAATTAAATATGGCAAAGAGATACAGGGGACAGAGGGAAAGGAAAATAATAGAATTATCTGAAATATATCCAAAGAAATGCATAGCAGAATATTAGAGAATGAAACATAGAGATGATGAGATTCAGAAGATTAATAAAAGTATAATGAAATGTTACAGATTAGAATAAATTGTAGTATTTTTTCATAGCAGTATATATTTATGTTTCTAATGAAGATTTGTATTATTTATAATTAATTAGATGCTAAAACAAATTAAATAACAAAATGTCAGGTGCCTTAAATTATTAGGAAAAGAAAAATTATATAAATTTAATAAATTAGGAATATAACATGAAATATTATATTGTAGAGAAAATATCAAGCAAAAGGGAGAAAAAGTATATTAATAGACAGTACTATATATTTTGAATGTTGGAAACTGGCAGATCCAGGGGAGGGCCATGGACCACCCCCCCAAAAGGCCTAGAAGTTTCGTTTATCTTCTTTTATTTGCAAAAGTGTTTTAAATATTAATTTATTTTTGAATTATGTTAATAACTATAATAATACATAGTATCATATCACTAGTAGAAAACAATATACAATATAATAAAAAATATGTTTATTATTTAACGAAAACTTACAATGACCCCATCCAAAATAACTGGCTAGATCCACCCCTGGTTGGAAAGGGAAATATTTTAAAAATAAATTTTGTGTGTGTGTGATCAGATTATGTGAGCCAGAAACTGTGAGAGTTAAAAAAACTTAATACGTCACTTAATATTATAAGTCCAATGTTGAAAGGGAAATTCTAATCTTATAAAGTATAGCAAGGAAACAAGACTAGTTTGATGAGGTGAAGGAGTTATTAGGCTATGTACAGATTGTTCTGGTTTGTTTTTGTTCTGTGTTGTGTTTCAAAATATATTAAAGTAAATACACTAGTAAACAGTTAGTCAAGTTTAGGAGATGTGTTAGAAGTGATAAACAATGATTAATAAGTTACTGTAGATGAGAGTAGATAAGTGTAGAAAATGGTTATTTTAAAAGTTAGTGATTATAATTAAAATTTTCTAATTGATACAGGAAGAAGATTTTTGGAACAGAAGTAGGTTGTGAATTTTATCAAATTTCAAGAAACAATTGTAATATGACTTCAATGTAACTAAACACTGCATTAAGTGAATATTGTAACAGTTCGCTGTTAAAATGGTGTTTTGAATGGTTGTAAAAATCTATATAATTTAACAATATATAATGAAAGCATGAATGAACAATAAAGTAAATAGAAGTTTAAAAATATTAGAGTTCTGAAGTGTATTTCATTCCAATCAAGATTATTAGGTTAAGAGAGTAGTATAAAAAATGTATTGGTATTAATTATGAAGAAAACCAGTAATTATGCAAATTATGCAATCCATTTATATTATATTGTTTTGTAGTTAGTAATTGGGGCATCCGAGGGGAGGAGAGGTCTCATGGGTCCCCTCTCCCCATTCACCTAGAAGCCAATGATACATACTCAAAAATATACCTTTTATTCATTTTCTAACTAATGAAAGTCATTCACTACATCAATTTATAACATTATAAATACTAACCATAAGTCAATACATTAAAATGTACTTACGTATATAGTGAATTCAACTCAATCTTTATCAGGTCACCAGGAAAGATGGCTCAGGGCATCAACTGATGTCACTGCAGTCCTATGTTCGAGTCTCGACGGTGATAGGATTTTCGACGCTAGCTTGCTAGCTGGATCGAAATCAGTTGCTGTCTGGAGGAGAATGCCGGAGCAGTACCCTTACAAACGGCCCACGAACCGCGCGCGATCTCACCTTCCCCTTCCTTGCCCTATCCTCATCCCTTATTCACAGACGTACTAACATGCACAACACGCCGGGAGACCCTTCGGTAGCTAAGAGCTTGTCCCGGCTGCGGCAGTGCCACGCTGGTGGGAGATACCTGGTTGGGCAAAACCCCACTAGCCGACGGTAGGTCGGCGCCGGATATCACCATACCACGGGGGAAAGATCACTGCCACCTCCCGAGCAAAATTCCATGCATTACACTACTATTAAAAAAATAATGACCGTGGTAGTTGACGAACCCGGAAGCAGTAAACAATTAATTAATCAGGTAAGTTGTAAATAATTACACATCCATGCAAAGAAATCAATTCAATTCTTTTTCTTCTTTTTTTTCTTTTCTGTAATATAGGACTATTAATGTTATCACTATGATGCAAATATTGTCACTATGACGAATATTTCAGACACCATTGACTGATTGAATTTTAATTTCATACTATTTAGCAGTCTGTGAAAAAATTATAGTTACTTGCACCAGCACCTCAAATGCTAAATATAACTTAAGCATGCGAAATTTGAACATTTTAAATTCAGTACTGAATTAAACAAGTTTTTTTCAGTAAAAATGTAAAATATAGAATGTAGTGTTATAAAAATTCACTGGAACATGGTGCAAATAAATCCATTGAAACAAATACCCAATATAAATGTTCATCGTTACAACCAGTGCAAGTATTAATGTAAATAAATCATATATATTATATTAAATATATTCTATTTAATATATTGGAAATTGCGCTCTTTCACATCGTGTATTACATTTCCCATAATCCAACGGGTTGACTAACAACAGTTGAATAACAAAAATAAATAAACCATAAGAAATATAGAATATTGTATATTCCTTCATGAAGTACACTGTCACGAAATTAAGTTGTTTTTATTAAGAATGCCATTGAGAATAAATGGTATTGGTTAGAATGAATACCAATGTAATGTAAGCATTAGTAATTAGTTAATCCAACGTTCTTTCGCAGTCTAAATCGGTTCTTACTAAAAGGTACCGGTGTCTCTAGTACAGCAGCGCTAACGTACTCAGCGCGTTTACTAGCAACTTTTTCTCACTTTCTCTTAGTTCAGCGTCCATTTCAACGTTTACGGCATCGATTTCGACTTCTATTTTGTCCAGTGCCATCTTTCCCAACATCATTGTTTCTGTAGAAAATGGATTTTGAAGGATAACTCAAAACCGTAAGTATTAAAATTGTGATCGTGCGGGCAAAAGATTTCGTGTAAAAAGAACAAAGCCAAACTTGCAAACATATATATTGTAATGAGTGCATGTAAGCGGTTGTTGAGCAGAGTTTGTATATATATGTGAAATTGCCACGTTGAAAGTGATAAGATTATAGTGCAACCTTCATTATCCAATTCAATTTTGCAATTTTTAATGGTTAATTTTTAACCTGTTTAAAAAGTCATCTGCCAAAAAATCAAATGTTAATGAGTTAATTTGTAAGGAATCGTCTTAAGTGTCAATGTCTCTCAACATTTTTAACGAATAAAGAAAGGTCATAGAAAGCTTTAATATTCATACTTACTTTTTATATATTTTTTTAACTTGTTTTTTTCGGCAAAAGGAGGAATTCAATTTTCATCTAAAAGAAATAAGGATGAATTTCAGCTTTCAGAAAAAAAATTACCCAATCACGTAAACCTTAAATATAATAGCCATATACATTAATTGAGCACTAAATAAAGTATTATGTTACGCATTCAGAACTCTTTCAAATTCAATCAGTCTTCATGCAAGTTGTTGCGTGTATTTTTCAAATGTACATTCCTCCCGGGATACAGATTAATATTCTGGAAGAGCTCATTCTAAAGTACCCTTCAGATTTTAGATTGCAGAAAAAAATATACTAATGATCAAAAGTATCTACAAAACGAGGTTAACAACATTTGAAAATAGGCATTTTGTTCCCGAGTTATAGGAAACTTTGCATTGTTGAACTAACTACCGACTTAATATTTAATATTGCTAACAAAATACTAACATGCCTCCGGCACTACTCCAATCACAAGTAGCAGAACGAGAGCTTAATAATACGTGCGTATGGCAAAGCTTCATTTATTTCAAAAGCAAAATAAAGACATCTCCATATGCTCAATGGATAAGAGAAACGGAACAAAAACCTTATCGAGATGGGGGTCATTAATCCAGAAGCTGAAGTACATTACTTGTTACAGACATATTAAGTCTTAAAATTATACACTATAAAAATAAAACTAATGCGTTATATTGATCAAATGGTTATCATTGTTAAAATAAATATTTTTCGTTTTGAAGGTCAATGTAGTAAATGTTAATTAGGGACGGATCCAGAGACGAATTTGGGAGGGAGGACAAGGTGAATTATTTATCATAAAAGGCTTTAAACAAAATTAAAATATTAAGTTTGATATTTATTGAATACATTATAGTTTTAAATTAAAAACAGTCATAACTTGATATTAAAATCGTAGAATTCAAAGCTGC
Source organism: Gryllus bimaculatus (assembly GCA_017312745.1). Classification (NCBI taxonomy): domain Eukaryota; kingdom Metazoa; phylum Arthropoda; class Insecta; order Orthoptera; family Gryllidae; genus Gryllus; species Gryllus bimaculatus. The sequence goes on from BOPP01000471.1 coordinate 160,404, forward strand.
CAAACGACGAAGGATTAAAGTAATATATTTTTCATTCTGATACAGATTAACAGATAGAATTAAAATAAAACACATAATAAGGAAGAACATAAGAAGGGAGGAAGAACATAAGGGAAACAAGCACAGCCATCTGCCAAACAAGCCCAGCCATCTGCAAAGCATCATACATTTTTGGAATAAACATTTTACAAAAATGTATTACGCTTTGCTTTATATATGTGGAACTTTGAAAAAATAGTTCTCCCTTCTTACTTGTGCTTTCAAAACCTTTCCTTTCCCCTTTTCTTGTCTTAACTTCCCCTGTCTCTCAGAACTCATTATTTCAACCGCTCTCACCAACGTATGAAATTGATTTTGTTTGCCTGTGACAGCTGTAGAATATCAATGTAAAAACCATTTATGTTGTGAGCGCTCATGTGTCAAGTACGTTATTTCCTGTTACAATGTCTCAATTTTAATATTGTATTGTAAATAATTTTAAATTTGTACTATAAAATTTCAAAATGTAGTTTTACAACCTGATGATGGGGACAACAGTTCTCGAAACTGTTGCACGAATATAGAATAAATTAAGGTTATACGAAATTGTCAAAACATATGGACCCTAACCTTCACAAAATCATTACAAGTAGAAATTATTTTGATTTACTTCAATGGTAGGCCGTAAAGAATAGTAAATTAATAATATTTTAAAAATTATAAGCATTTAAAAGAAGGATTGGTTGATTCACTTCAAAAGTTTTCGATTAGATTTCATGTCTATTGGTTTTGGATCTAACTTTGAGGTCGAAATTGAAGAAACATATCAGACCAAAAACTCCATACATGGAAGTATTTGTCAATAATTCCCTGAAATACGGTTGGTTATAAACAGGGGATGAGTACGACAATCATTATTCCACGCACATTTATCACTGCAATTAGGTAAGTTGTTAGTATTCTCGAAACTCAGATTTGGCTTATATTCTAGGTCCTTTATTTTAGACGCAATGTATCGGAGCTGGTGGAGAAACAAGAACTCCGACCTCACCCAAAACATCGTGAGAACTCAGAGCGTAACTCTATTGATTTCGGCTTAAGAATTCGCTATTACATAGATATTTATTACTTCAAGATAACTATCAACTTCAATCATTATAAGTCTTCCAAATTTGGGTATTTTGTTTCTATATTTTGTACAGCTTTGGAATATTTTTGTGGGCCATTGTTTTCTGCGCTACCTACTTGAGGCGGAGTAAAAGTAGGAAAATGATGTCAACCCAAATTAATTGAGAATTCTGAAGATGGAAGTCCACATCGAAATAATGCCACTCATTGGTTCTTTTTTAACAGAATATAAGCACGTACCGTATTTCATCTAACTCACAGTTACTGTCACCATAATTAATTCAGTGAAGTGTTTTTTACACAGTTATCGATAATTTTTTGCTTAGTAATTTTTATAAGTACATTTGAAATATGACCTATTTATACCTACCTTAGTTCACTTACTTAGCACCCGCACAACTGTTTCCCCACGAAACTTCCATTGTCCCGTTACGTGGTGAACTGCCGGTGGGCATGAGAGAACCGTTGATTTAATGATACATTAATAAGTTCATGGTTGACGGGGGGTGAGATTGTTAGTTTCTATTCAGTATGTCTCAGAATAAATGTTAAAAAACTTTTGAGACGTATGGAGGGGACAAAACTAATCACCTTTTACCAATGAACTTAGTGACAAATTGCTTATGGCAGATGTATATGTATTTATAAATGTTACCTTTGCCACTGATTTTTAGGCAACTTCTCATACACAGATGCAGGGTAGGTCACGTTCTGACACAGTCAAGGAGAAGAGCTGATCGTGTTACACAATATAACATTTATTCTAAATAAAAAACCTTCCTCAGGTTCTAGTACATATTCCATATTTTGTTCTTCTTCAGCAAAATGATACGATTTGCTTTCATATTTTCAATAGAAACTAATAGATGAGCTGTCATTGTTGGTTGCTGTAAACCGTTGTTGTAACCACCGCACTGATAACAGAAATCGATAATGACGGCTACCTTTCGTTTGCGGTAAGGTTAGATTGCGGTTGTAATATTCTACATTTGTAGAATATTACAACACCATAGTGTTTAATAATTACAATTATATATCTTTCCATCTATTTGCATTTGTTTGCCAATACTCTCAGTATCATATTATTTATTAACTTTTAATTATTATGCTTTCTTGCATACTGCTTACGAAGAAAGTTGTAAGGCTAAAAACTCATTCTATATGTTCGTGAATACACTGTATTCCTTACATAATGAATTCAATGCCATAAATGTATTTTCAATTAGGTTTAAATAAAAATCTATTGCTTGAAACTATTTAATTTTCACACCAAATGTTCTAAGATTTCGAATGAGTTTTACAAAAAATGACGGAGATGTGTTAATTTGGAGAGACATTCTGGTACGAGTATAAATAGTGTTACATAACCATTACAAATGGAGAGAAAGTACGTCATGTTTTAGTACCAATAGTTTTTATTTCATCTTCTTCATCTTCACCATTTCTCTTTGTACTTTGTTAGGACGGCCTTTAGTTTCCATTTTTCTCTATTCAGACGGTAGGTTTTGAATTTCTCAGGTAATAGTAGACCTTATTTGCAACTCTTAAAGTAACAATCTTCGAGGAAAGTTCTTTGTTGACACGCTCATCGATGCCGGATTTGTTATCCATTTACAAAATAAATTACTCTCACTCTTACTGAAACAACATTTCGAAGTAGAAAATTCACATCGGCTATATATTTAAGTTTGCATATCTTGAAAAATCAAGTACCCTATACAATGTTATGTTCTTAATTTTGTTTGCCTGAAGAAATATAGGGCGCGTTCAAAGTTATTCGTTCGATATTATTTACGAAGCTTTGTAAAAGTTTGTTCCGTGCAAAATTTTATAAAATAATCTGGATCTAGAATACTTCAATGCAAAAATTAGGAGAATGGAAAGGGTAACGAGATAGGCATTTAAGAACAGAAAACGCAGTAGAGAATGAATATTTTTCGAAGTCATTCAAAAGAATTTAAGATAGCGAAGAAAATTGCTCAGGAGGCATATTTAAAGAATATTCTACATGGGAAGGGAAATAACTGGACATGATTTTATAAATATGTTCGTAAAAGGAAGGGGAATAAAGAGGATATCAAAGTTGTTCGTGAAAATGAAAACTCACTCATTACTGACGATCGGACAGAAGCTAATGCGTTTAATAAGTATTTCAGTTCGGTTTTGAAAACCAATACGAATCATCCACTGATTCATAGGTAATGTCAAGTAACGTAAAGTCAAGGAGTCCAGACGACATTTCTACGGATATAATTAATCTAGGAGGAGAGGCAGTATTACCGTACTTAATTAGATTATTTCACGTATCCATGAACGATTCAAAATTACCATTCGATTGTAAATTAAGCTGGAAAAGACCCGTAGATTTTGTTGTAGGGAAAGTCTGAAGATCTCTTCATTTTGTAATGCGCATCTTAAAAAGAGAGTTCAGCAATCGCGAAGGAAATTGCTATCGCTTGGTCGTCGGATAATGGAATACGGAAACATTTTTTTGGGATCCGCACAAAATTATACAGTGTAAACATTTGGAAAGGATTCAGCGTAAGCAGCTAAATTTACTTTCAGGGACAAGAAAATGGCAGGATGGAAGTGACTCAAAAGCAGGTGATCAGTAGCAAGATTCTGCGCTTTAAAAATTATATTGTCTTTAAATTTATTTTTTCCTTATTATATTCAATGTTTTTCAGGAATTTTATATTAAATGCAGCGCGCGAAGGTTCGCCACACCAATCCAACTTATATTCATTGAAAAAACAGAGTTGACAACAATGTCCACAAATTCGTGAAAGGGCAATACCAAAATAAAAATATAGAGGAATGTATGAATTTTAGAAACTTTAATTTTTTTTTTCAAATAAATTAAAAGAAATTATATTACTATATTTTTTTAGGCATTTGTATTAAATGAAGCGTGTGAGAAGTCATATGTTTTACACAACTAAAATGCAATGCAATCAAACAGTGCAAATATCAGTCGCCAAGGGTCAGTGAAAGATTGCTAATTGTGTTCCGTCGTGGAGTGAGTTCGTTTATCGTGAGGTGTGATGTGTTGACGTATCTGGGCGGTGGTGGGCTGTTGTTTTACTTTAGCCAGGTGGTGTGTTTTTCTGTTTTGTCGTGTGGTGTTGATTTGCTTTAGTTAGCTTTTGCTTTTGCTTATGTTTTCGCTTTCGTTTTCGCTTACGCTTTTTTCGATTTCGATTTTTTCGCTTTCCCTTTTTTCGCTTTAAATTGCGCTTTTCCTTTTTTCGCTTTCGCTTTTGCTTTTTACCCTTTCGCTGTCGCTTTCGCTTTTTTTGCTTTCGCATCTTTCGCTTTGGCTTTTTCCGCTTTGGCTTTTTTGCTTTGCTTTGGCTTTTTTCGTTTTCGCTTTTTAGCTTTCGAATTTTTCGCTTTCGCTTTTTTCGTATTCGCTGTTTCTTTTTTCGCTTTCGCGTTTTTCGCTTTCGGTTTTTTCCCTTGCGCTTTTGCCTTTTCCCTTCGCTTTTTTCGCTTTCGCTTTTCTTTTTTCGCTTTTGCTTTTTACGCTTTCACTTGTTTCGCTGTTGCTTTCACTTTTTTCGCTTTCGCTTGTTTTGTGTTTTTTCTTTTGTTTTTATTTGGTTTTCTGTTTTTTTGTTTTTTGTTTTCGTTTTTTTGGTTTTGTTTGTTTTTTTGTTTTTGTTTTTTAGTTTGGGTGTTTTTGTTTTTTAATTTTTAGTTTCTGTGTGTTGTTTTTACTTTTTTGTTTCTTGGCGTTGGTATTGGTATTGGTTTTGGTTGTAAGTTTTCGATTATCGTGTTCAATTTTTCGTTTTTCGTGTGTTGTTTTTAATGTCACGTTTCTCGTTTTTGTGTCTCTTTTCCGTTTTCGTTTTGCGTGACTCGCTTTTTCGGTCTCGAGTTTCATGTCTCTTTTATCAAATCTCGTTGTTCGACCGTCGATACATGTTCGATACACGACTGTCGATACACGTTTTTCGACTTTCGTTTTTTGATTTTTGTTTTTCGCTTTCGACATCCATTTTTCCTTATTTAGTTTTCGTTTTTTGCTTTTCGTTTCTCAGTTTTCTTTTTTTATCGGTATTCGGTTTTCGTTTTGCTATTTTCGATTTTCGTGTCCCGTTTTCCTTTTTCGTGTCTTGCTTGTAATGTCACGATTTCCGATTCTCGTTTTGTGCGTCTCGTTTTTCGTCTCTTGTTTTTGTCTCGTTTTTGGAGTCTCTTTTTTCGTGTTTCTTTTTTGTGTCACATGTTTCGTTTCTTGTTTTTCGTGTCTCATATTTGGTTTTTCCAATTCATTTTTCGTTTTTCGAGGCTACTATTATTTGTGACTCGAGTTTTGTGGCTCGTTTTTTGTCTCGATGTCGTGACTCGTTTATCATGTATCGTTTTTCGTGTCTCGTATTTTCTTTAAACTTTCGTTTTTCGTCTCTTGTTTATTGTACGTTATGTTTATTGTATTGTATCATCATTTTCGGGTCTCATTCATCGTATCTCTCTTTTATTGTCTTGTATGTCGTGTCCCGTTTTCGAGTCTTCTTTTTTGTCTCGCTTTTTGTGACCCGTTTTTTTGTCTCTGTTCATCATTTTCTTCCTGCATCGTTTTTTCCATTTGGTTTTTCGTGTCTCCTTTTTCTTGTTTCCATTTTTAGTCTTTTTCGTGTCTCTTTTTGTCTCGTGTTTCGTGTTTTCTTATTTGTGTCACGTTCTTTGTTTCATGTTCGAATATGTTACTCGTATTTTGTGTCTCGTTTTCGTGTTTCATTTATCGCGACTCGTTTTTGTGGGTTTCGTTTTCTGTGACGTTTTTCATGTCCCGTTTTGACTGTTTTTTCGTGACTCGTTTTTTGAATCGTTTTACGTGTTTTGTTTTCCATGTCTCGTATTTAGATTCTTGAAATCGGTTTTGGTTTTTCGTGTCTCGTTGTTCATGTCTCGTTTTTCGGGACACGTTTCTCTGTCGAATTTTGAAAAACGAAACTCGAAAATTTTTATCGACGGATCATTTTCGAGTTTCGTTTTTCAAAATTCGATATTCATCATTTTTTCGTTTCTCATTTCACGTTTTAGGTCTTGTTTTTCAGTGTTCAGTTTCTGGTTTTCGATATTCCTTTGCCGTCTTTCAAGTATCGTTTTTCGTGTCTCGTGTTTCGTTTCTCCATTTTCGTGTCCTCATTTTCGTTTCTCCTGTTCCGTGTATCGTTATTCGTATCTCCTTTTTGTCTCGTTTAACGTGTTTCGTGTTCGACAGTCGATTTCCGTGTCTCGTTTTTAGTATTTGACTTTTAATTTTCGACTTTCATTTTTCGTTTTTGTTTTTTGACATTTGTTTTTTATTTGTTTCTCGTATTTTTTTACGTTCCAAATTTTTCGTTTATCGGTTTTCAGTTTTGGGTTTTCGATTTTCTGGTCCCATGTTTTGTTTTTCGTGTGTTTCTAATGTCTCGTTTGTCGTTTCTTGTCTTTTGTGTCACGTTTTTCGGGTCTAGTTTGGGTGTCTCATTTTTCTTGTCTAGTTTTTCGTTTTTCGCTTTTCGTGTCTTGCTTTTCGTTTCTCGAGTTCCCTGTCACTTCTTTGTCTCGTTTTTCGTGTCGCGTTTTTCCTATCTCGTATTCGTATCTCTCTTTGTGTCTCGAGTCTCGTGTCCCAGAGTTCGTGTTTTGTTTATCGTGTTTAGTTTTACTAGCCACGTTTTTCGTGTCTCGTAATCGTGTCTCGTTTTTCATGCCTCGTTATCGTGTCCCGTTTTTTGTGACTCGTCTATCGTGTCTCGTTTTTCGTGCCACGTTATCGTGTCTCGTTTTTTGTGTCTCGTCATTCGTGTCTCGTTTTCCATGCATCGTGATTCCTATCTCCTTTTTCGATTTCCATTTTTCATTTATCATTTGATTTTTTGTTTTTGATACTTTTGGTTTCTTGATTTTTGGATTTAAATTAGTTGGTTTCTGGTTTTTCGGTTTATTTTTTGGTTCTTTTGTGTTTTTTTTGTTTTTTTGGTTTCTTGTATTTTGTTTTTCTGTTTTTAGTTTTTTGGAATTTTATTTTGTATTTTGTTTTTTTGTTTTTTAGTTTTTTTGGTTTTTATTTTGGTTCTTTGGCTTTTTAGTATTTTACTTTTTTGTCTTTTTGTTTTTTTCTATCATTTTTAGTTTTTCGTTTCTCGTTTTTCTGTATTCAGTTCTTGGTTTTTGATTTTCGCCTCCCGATTTTCGTGTCTTGTTTTTCATGTCTCGTTTTTCATTTCTTACTTTGTGCATCTCGTTTTTCGAGTCCCTACTTCTGTAGTCCTTTTTTGTGTCTCGTTTATCGTGTTTCATTTTCATGTGTTGGTTTACGTTTCATTTTTTTCTCGTTTTCTCTATCTCGTTATTCGTATCTAGTTTTCGTATTTAATTTTTTTAATTTTCGTTTATTGTATTTTTATGCCTCGCTTTTCGTGTCTAGTTTTTGGTGTTACTACTTTCGTTTTCGTGTCTTGTAAAAGTGTCTCGATTTTGTTGCTCGTATATGTGTCTCGTTTTTAGTTTCTAGTTTCCGTGTCGGGTTTGTGGTTTCTGATTTTTGCGACCCCATATTGTTTTTGTTCTCGTTTTAGTGTCTTGTTTTTCGTGTCTCGTTTTTCGCGTCTCCTTTTTCGTGTGTTGTTTTTGTGTCTCCTATTTCATTTTGCTAATTCGTTGCTTGTTCGTGGCTCGTGTTCATGTCTGGATTTTCGTTTTTGGTGGCTCGTATGTGTCTCCTTTTTCGTTTGATGTATATGAGACTCGTTTTTCGTGTCTCGTTTCCATGTTTCCTTTTCCGTGTCGCGTTATTCGTAACTCGTTTGCGTCTCTTTGATTTTTGTTTTTGATTTTTTTGTTTTGTTGTTTTTTGTTATTTTTTTGTTTTCTGGTTTTTGGTTTTCTGTTGTTTTTTAGATTTTAGGTTTTTTGTTTTTTGGTTCTTTGTTTTTTGGTTTTTTTGTTGCTTTTTGTTTTTTGTTTTTGTTTTTTTTGTTTTTGTGTTCTTTTGGTTTTTTGTTGTTTTTTGTTTTTGGCTTTGGTTTTTTGGGGTTTTTGTTTTTTTGTTTTTTAGTTATTTGGGGTTTTGTTTTTAGTTTTTTGGTTTTTTGGAGTTTTTGTATTTCAGTTTTTTGTTTTTTTTTGTCTGTCTTGTTTTTGTTTTTTTCTCGACATTGTTGCTCTCGTTATTGGGTCTCGTTTTTCTTGTCTCGTTTCTCGCGTCTCGTTTTTCGTGTTGTTTTTATGTCTCGAATTCATTTTGCTTATTTGTTGCTTCTTCGTAGCTTGTGTTCATAACTAGATTTTCGTTTTTGGTGGCTCGTATGTGTCTCATTTTTCGTCTGACTCGTTTTTCGTGTCTCGTTTCCGTGTTTGCCTTTTCGTGTCGCGTTATTCGTAACTCGCTTGTGTCTTTCTTTTTTGTTTTTTGTTTTTTTGTTTTTTGTTTTTTGTTTTCTGGTTTTCTGGTTTTTAGTTTTTTGGTTTTTCGGTTTTTTGGTTTTTTTGTTTCGTTTTTTTGTCTTCTTTTGGTATTTTGGTTTTTTGGTTTTCTGACTTTTTAGTTTTTTGTTGTTTTTGTTTTTCTCGCTTATACGTTTTTTTGTTTTTATAAATACTGTTTTTTGTCTTGTTTGTGTTTTTCTCTCAATATTGTTTTGTATCTCGCGTCTCGTTTCTCGTGTCTCGTTTCACGTGTCTCGTGTCTTTCTCGTGTCTCGTTTGTCGTGTCTCGTTTCTCGTGTCTCGTGTCTCGTTTCTCGTGTCTCGTTTCTCGTGTATCGCTTCTTGTGTTTGGTTTTCATGTCTCGTTTCTCGTGTCTCGTGTGTCGTTTCTCGTGTCTCCTGTCTCGTGTCTCGTTTCTCGTGTCCCGTTTCTCGTGACTCGTTTCTCGTGTCTTGTTTCTTGTGTATCGCTTCTTGTGTTTGGTTTTCGTGTCTCGTTTCTCGTGTCTCGTCTCTCGTGTCTCGTTTCTCGTGTCTCGTATCTCGTGTATTGTTTCTCGTGTCTCGTTTCTCGTGTCTCGTTTCTTGTGTCTCTTTTCTCATGTCTCGTTTCGTGTTTCGTTTTTCGTGTCGCGTTATTCGTAACTTGTTTGTCTTTTTGGTTTTTGTTTTTTTCGTTTTTGGTTTTTAGTTTTTTTTGGTTTATGGTTTTTCGATATTTCGTTTTTTTCGTTTTTTGGTTTTTGGTATTTTCGTTTCTTGGTATTTTAATTTTTTGTTTTTTTGATTTTTTTGGTTTTTTGGTTTTTTTCTTTTTCGTTTTTTGGGTTTTTGGTTTCCTGGTTTTTGGTTTTTTGGTTTTCTTGTTTTTCTTGTTTTTTGGTCTTTTGGTTTTTTGACATTTTGGTTTTAGGTTTCTTGTTTTTTTGGGTTTTGGTATTTCAGTTTTTTTGTTTTTGTTTTTTGTTTTTTCGTATTTTGTTTGTAGGTTTTTTAATTTTTGGTTTTTTCGCTCATACGTGTTTTTGTTTTTAGGATTTTTGCTTTGTCTTTCTTGTTTTCGTTTTTCTCTCAATATTGTTCTTGTTATCTCGGTTCTCGTGTCTCGTTTCAAGTGTCTCGTTTCTCATGAGTTGTTTAACGTGTCTCATTTCTCGTGCCTCTTTTCTCGTTTCTCATGCCTCGTTCCTCGTTTCTTGTGTCTCGTATCTCGTGTCTCAATTCTCGTGTCTCGTTTCTCATGTCTCATTTCTCATGTCTCGTTTCTCGTGTCTTGTTTCTCGTATTTCGTTTTTCGTGTCTTGTTTCTCGTATTTCGTTTTTCGTGTCATGTCTCTCGTTTCTCGTGTCTCGTTTCTTGTGTCTCGTTTCTCGTGTCCCGTTCCTCGTGTCTCATTTCTCGTGTCTCGTGTCTCTTTTCTCGTTTCTCGTGTCTCGTTTCTCGTGTCTCGTGTCTCGTTTCTCGTTTCTCGTGTATCGCTTCTTGTGTTTGGTTTTCGTGTCTCGTTTCTCGTGTCTCGCATCTCGTGTCTCGATTCTCGTGTCTCGTTTCTCATGTCTCATTTCTCATGTCTCGTTTCTCGTGTCTTGTTTCTCGTATTTCGTTCTTCGTGTCATGTCTTTCGTTTCTCGTGTCTCGTTTCTTGTGTCTCGTTTCTTGTGTCTCGTTTATCGTGTCTCGATTCTCATGTCTCGTTTCTCGTGTCTCGTTTCTCGTGTCTCGTTTCTCGTGTCTCGTTTGTCGTGTCTCTTTTTTCGTGTCTCGTGCCTCGTTTCTCGTGTCTCGTCTCTCGTGTCTCGTTTCTCGTGTTTCGTTTCTTGTGTCTCGTTTCTCTTGTCTCGTATTTCGTGTCTCGTTTCTCATGTCTCGTTTTTTGTGTTTCGTTTTTTGTGTCTCGTCACTCTTGTCTCGTCTCTCGTTTCTCGTGTCTCGTATCTCGTGTCTCGTATCTCGTGTCTCGTTTCTCTTGTCTGGTTTCTTGTGTCTCGTTTCTCATGATTCGTTTTCGTGTTTCGTTTTTCGTGTCGCGTTATTCATAACTTGTTTGTCTTTATGGTTTTTGGTTGTTGGTTTTTTCGTTTTTTTATTTATGGTTATTCGTGTTTTCTTGGTTTTTGGTTATCTGTTTTTTTTAATTTTTGGTTTTTTGTTTTTCTCGCTTTTCTCGCTTGTTTTTAGGATTATATTTTTGTGTTTTTCTCTCAATATTGTTTTTGTATCTCGTTTCTCGCGTCTCATTTCTCGTGTCTCGTTTCTCGTGTCTCGTTTCTCGTGTCTCGTTTCTCGTGTCTCGTTTCTCGTGTGTCGTTTGTCGTGTCTCGTTTCTCGTGTCTCGTGTTTCGTTACTCGTGTAGTTTGCCATGTCTCGTTTCTCGTGTCTCATTTGTCGTGTCTCGTTTCTCGTTTCTCATGTCACGTTTCTCGTGTCTTGTTTCTCGTCTCTCGTTTTTCGTTTCTTGTCTCTCGTTTCTCGTGTCTCGTTTCTTGTGTCTCGTTTCTTGTGATTCGTTTCTCGTGTCTCGATTCTCGTGTCTCGTTACTCCTGTCTCGATCCTCATGTCTCGTTTTCGTGTTTCGTTTTTCGTGTCGCCTTATTCGTAACTTGTTTGTCTTTTTGGTTTTTGGTTGATGGTTTTTTCCTTTTTTGTTTTTTTTCGGTTAATGTTTTTTTGTTTTCTGTTTTTTTGGTTTTTTGGTTTTTGTTTTTTTTCTTTATTGGTTTTTTAGTTTTTTGTTTTTTTAGTTTTGGTTTTAGTTTTTTTTGGTTCTTTGGTTATTTGGTTTTTTGGTTTTATGGTTTTTCGTTTTTTTGGTTTTTTGATTTTTTGTTTTTTTTGGTTTTTGGTTTTTTAGTTGTTTGGTTTTCTAGGTATCTGGTTTTTTGGTATTTAGTATTTTAGCTTATTCGGCGTTTTGTTTTTATTATTTTTGCTTTGTGTCATTCTTGATTTTGTTTATCTCTTAATATTGTATATGTATCTCGTTTCTCGTGACTCGTTTCGCATGTCACGTTTCTCGTGTCTCGTTTCTCGAGTGTCGTGTCTCGTTTCTCGTGTCTCGTGTTTCGTTTCTCGTGCCTCTTGTGTCGTTTCTCGTGTCTCGATTATCGTGTCTCGTTTCTCGTGTCTTATTTTTTGTGTCTCATTTGACGTGTGTCGTTTTTCGTGTCTCGTTTCTCGTGTCTAGTCTCCCGTTTCTCGTTTCTTGCCTCTCGTTCCTTATGTCTCGTTTATCGTGTCTCAATTCTCATGTTTCGTTTCTCGGGTCTCGTTTCTCGTAACTCGTGTCTCATTACTCGTGTTTCGTTTCTCGTTTCTCGTGTCTCGTATATCGTTTTTTGTGTCTCGTTTCTGTGTCTCGTGTCTCGTTTCTCGAGTCACGTTTTTCGAGTGGCGCTTCTCGTGTCTCATGTCTCTTGGCTCGTCCCTCGTGTCTCGTTTCTCGTGTCTCATGTCTCGTTTCTCGTGTCTCGTTTCTCGTGTCTCGTTTGTCGTGTCTCGTGTCTCGTTTCTCGTGTCTCGTTACTCATTTCTCGTGTCTCGTATCTCATGTCTCGTTTCTCGTGTCTCGTATATCGTTTTTTGTGTCTCGTTTCTCTGTCTCGTGTCTCGTTTCTCGAGTCACGTTTTTCGAGTGGCGCTTCTCGTATCTCGTGTCTGTTGGCTCGTTCCTCGTGTCTCGTTTCTCGTGTCTCGTTCCTAGTGTCTCGTTTGTCGTGTCTCGTTTCTCGTGTCTCGTTTCTCGTGTCTCGTTTCTCGTGTCTCGTTTCTCGTGTCTCGTTTCTCGTGTCTCTTTTCTCGTCTCTCGTGTCACGTTTCTCGAGTGTCGCTTCTCGTGTCTTGTTTCTCATGTCTCTTGTCTCGTGTCTCGTTTCTCGTGTTACGTTTCTCGTGTCTCATTTCTCGTGTCTCGTTTCTCATGTCTTGTGTCTCGTGTCTCGTGTCTCGTTTCTCGTGTCTCGTTTCTCGTGTCTCGTTTCTCGTTTCTCTTGTCTCGTGTCTCGTTTTACGTTTCTCGTGTCTCGTTCCTCGTGTATCGTTTCTCGTGTTTGGTTTTCGTGTCTCGTTTCTCATGTCTCGTTTCTCGTGTCTCGTTTCTCGTGTCTCGTTTCTCGTGTCTCGTGTCTCGTGTCTCGTGTCT
>BOPP01000471.1:174447-197147 GCA_017312745.1 Gryllus bimaculatus
AAACCAAAAAACCAAAAAACCAAAAAACCAAAAAACCGAAAAACCGAAAAACCAAAAAACCAAAAAACAAAAAAACCAAAAAAACCAAAAAACCAAAATACCAAAAAACCAAAAAACCAAAAACCAAAAACCAAAAAAAACAAAAAACGAAAAACTAAAAAACTAAAAAAACAAAAAAACAAAACCAAAAACCAAAAAACCGAGAAACCAAATAACCAAATAACCAAAAAACCAGAAACAATTAACAAAAAACCAAAAAACAAGAAACAAAAAAAAACTAAAAACCAAAAAATGAAAAAACCATTAACAAAAAACAAAAAAGACAAGTTACGAATAACGCGACACGAAACACGAACACGAGACATGAAAAACGAGACACGAGAAACAAGACACGAGACTTGAGAAACGAAACACGAGAAACGCGACAAGAGACACGAGACACAAGAAACGAAACACGAGAAATGTGACACGAGAAACGAGACACGAAAAAAGAGACATGAGAAACGAGAAACGAGACACAAGAAACGAGACATGAAGATCCAGACACGAGAAACGAGACACGAGACACAAGAAACGTGACACGGGAAACGAGACGCGAAAAACAAGAGAAGAGAAACGAGAAACAAAAAACGTGACACGAGAAACGAGACACGAGAATTGGGACACGAGACACGAGAAACGAGAATCGAGAAACGAGACACGAGAGACGAGACATGAGAATCGAGACACGATAAACGAGACACAAGAAACGAGACACAAGAAACGAGAGACATGACACGAGAAACGAGACACGAAAAACGAAACACGACAAACGACACAAAAAACGAGACACGAGAAACGAGACACGATAAACGTGACACGAGAAACGAGACATGAAACACGAGACATGAGAACGAAACACGAGTAATGCGACACGACAAACGAGACACAAGAAACGTGACACGAGAAATAAGACAAAAGAAATGAGGTACGATACACGATAAGCGAGATACAAATACAATATTAGAACAAAAAGAAAAACGAGACACGAGAAACGAGACACGAGAAACGAGACACAAGAAACGGGACACGAGAAACGAGACATGAGAAACGAGACACGAGAAATGAGACACGAGAAACGAGAAATAAGAAAGAAATTACGAGACACGATATAGGAGATACAAATATAATATTAGGACAGAAAGAAAAACAAGAAACATAAAAAACAAAAAACCTAAAAACAAAAAACGTATAAGCAAAAAACCAAAAGCGAAAAACCAAAAAACAAAATAACCAGACAATACAAAAAAACAAAAAACATGAAAGCAATAAAAAGAAAACAAAAAACAAAAAAAATGACGAAACATAAACGCAAAAAACCAAAAACCAAAAACCGAAAAAACCAAAGTCCAAAAACAAACAAGTTACGAATAACGCGACACGAAACACGAAAACGAGACATGAGACACGAGACACGTGAAACAAAACACGAGAAACGAGACACGAGACACGAGAAACGTCACACGAGAAACTATAAACGAGACACGTGAAACGAGACAAGAGACACGAGAAACGAGATACAAAAACAATATTGAGAGAAAAACAAAAACAGAGACAAACAAAAATCCAAAAAACGTAAAAACGAAAAAAACAAAAAAACAGAAAACCAAAAAAACTAAAAATTCAAAAACCGAAAAACAAAAAAAACAAAAAAACAAAAAAACAAAAACAAAGAAAACAATAGACCACAAAACCAGAAAACCAAATAACAAAAAACAAAAAAACAAAGAAAAACGAGTTACGAATAATGCGACATGAAAAGGGAAACACGGAAACGAGACACGAAAAACGAGTCACAAACGAAAAATGAGACACATACGAGCCACCAAAAACGAAAATCTAGACATGAACACAAGACATGATGAAGAAGCAACGAATAAGCAAAATGAATTCGAGACAAAAACAACACACGAAAAACGAGACGCGAGAAACGAGACAAGAAAAACGATACACAATAAGGAGAGCAACAACAAAGTCGAGAAAAAAACAAAAACATAACAGACAAAATAACTAAAAAACAAAAACCCAAGAAACAAAAGAACAAAAAATAAAAACCTTAAGAAACCAAAAAATCAAAAACAACAAACAAAAAATCCAAAAAAACAAAAACAAAAAACTAAAACAACAAAAAACATACACAAACGAGTTACGAATAAAGCGACACGAAAAAGGAAACCCGGAAACGAGACACCACAAACGAGTCACATATACATCAAACGAAAAACGAAACACATACGAGCCTTCAAAAACGAAAATCCAGACATGAACACAAGCCACGAAAAGGAACGAATAAGCAAAACGAAATACGAGACATGAAAACAACTCACGAAAAACGAGACGCAAGAAACAAGACACGAAAATCGAGACACAATAACGAGACCAAACAATGTCGATAAAAGCAAATACAAAACAGACAAAAAACCAAAAAACTAAAAAACCAAAATACCAAAAAAGACAAATAACAACAAAAACCAAAAATCCAAATAACCAAAATCCAAAAACCAAAAACCAAAAACCAAAAACCAAAAACCAAAAACCAAAAACCAAAAACCAAAAAACCAAAAAACCAAAAAACCAAAAACCAAAAAACCAAAAAACCAAAAAACCAAAAAACCAAAAAACCAAAAAACCAAAAAAACAAAAAAACAAAAAAACAAAAAACAAAAAACAGAAAAACAAAAAAACAAAAAAACAAAAAAACCAAAAAACCAAAAAACCAAAAAACCAAAAAACCAAAAAAACCAAAAAACAAAAAAACAAAAAAACAAAAAAACCAAAAAACCAAAAAACCAAAACACCAAAAAACCAAAAAAACAAAAAACCAAAAAACCAAAAAAACCAAAAAACAAAAAAACAAAAAAAAACAAAAAACAAAAAACAAAAAACAAAAAACAAAAAACCAAAAAATTAAAGAACCAAAAAAACCAAAACTAAAAAACTAAAAACCAAAAAACAAAAGAAACAAAAAATCAAAAAATCAAGAATAAAAAACCAAAAAACAAAAAAGCAAAAATCTAAAACAACAAAAGAAACTAGAGACACATACGAGTTGCGATTAACGCGACACGAGAAACGAAATACGAAAACGAGTTCGCAACGAATATCGCAACACCCATACGAACCACCAAGAACGAAAATCCAGACATGAACACGAGCCACGAACAAGAATGAATTAGCAAAAATGAAATAAAAGAGACGAAAACTACAAACGAAAAACGAGACACGATTAACGAGATAAAAACAATATTGAGGGAAAAAAACAAGAAAGACCAAAAGGAAAAAACAAATAAACCAAAAAACCAAAAAGACACAAACAAGTTACCAATAACGCGACACGAAAAACGAAACACGAAAACGAGATACGACAAACGCGACACACATACCAGACACGAAAAACGTGACACATATACGATACACGAAAAACGAACACGAATACGAGACAAGAACAAAAGAAACGAAATACGAGACACTTAACGACACACGAAAAATTAGACACGAATAACGACTCTAAAAACGAGACGCGGAAAACGAAACACGAAAACGAGACACAAAAAAGAGACACGAATAACGAGACACCAAAAACTAGACCCGAAAAAGGAAACAAATAACAAGACCCGATAAATGAAGCCCGAAAAACGATGCACGGAAAACCATACACAAAAACCACGACACCAAATACGAGCCACGAAAAAAAGACATAAAAAGAAACAATAAACAGATTTCGGAAAACGTTGCAAGAAAACGAATAATGAAAAACGAAAATCGAGACATACGAAACGAGACTTGAAAGACGAAACACGAAAAACGAGATGCATAAAGGAAGAAGTGAAATACGAGACACAAAAAACATAAAAACGAAAAATGAGAAAAGAAACACCAGTTAAACGGAAAAAAAGTTAAACGGAAAATGAGACTCGATTCACTAGACACTAAAAATGAGACACGATAAACGAGACACGAAAAAACAAAAAAGATGTGAAAAACTAAATACTAGACAAAAACAAAACACATAAAACGAGACACAAAAAACGAGACAAGAAAACGAGTACAATAAACGAGTCTGGAAAAAGAGACACAAAAAACGATACACGAAAACGAGTACGAAAAACGAGTCTGGAAAAAGAGACAGTAAAAACGAGATACACACACAGCGAGTTACGAATAACGCGACAAGAAAAATGAAACCCGAAAAAAACGAAAAACGAGATTTCAAAAACGAGACACGAAACACAAGTCACCAAAACGAGACACGTATACGGGACACGAGAAACGAACAAGTAAAGAATTCAGAAAACAAAATACGAGACACAAAAACAACACAAGAAAAACGAGTGGCGAGAAACGAGATACTAAAAATGAAACAGGGAAGTAGATACTCGAAAAACGAAACACAAAATACGAAATACAAAAAATAGTCACGAAAAATGATCCACGAAAAAAAAGTAATGAAAACCAGACACAAAAAAACGATTTCGAAAAACATTGCATGAAAAACGAATAATGAAAAAGGAAATTCGAAAAACCAGATACGAAAAACTAGACATAGAAAGCGACACAGGAAAAACGAGACGCACAAAGTAAGAAGTGAAAACGAGACATGAAAAACAAGACACGAAAAACGTGACACGATAAACGAAAACACGAAAAACGAGACGCACAAAGCAAGAAGTGCAATACGAGACACGAAAAACCAAGACACGAAAAACGGTAGACGAAAATCGAAAACCATGAACTGAAAACCATGAAAACAGAAAACTGTTCTATGAAAATCGAAAAATGAGAAAGGAGAACCAGAAACAAATAAGGAAAAGCGAGAAAAAAGTAACGGAAAATTAGACACGAGTGACGTTTGATGAGACACGAAAAACCATAAAGAATTCGAAAAATTAAATAATAGGCACGAAAAACAAAACACGAAAAACGAGACACAAAAACGAGTCGCGGAAAACTAGTCCGCAATACGAGTGAGGAAAACAAGACACGAAAGATTAGACAAACAAGTTACAAATAAGGCGACATGAAAAACGATACACGAAAAGCGGGATTTCAAAATCGAGACTCGAAACACATGTAACGAAAAAAACGCGAAAACGAGACACGAAAAACGAGACACGTATACGACATACGAAAAACGTAAAACGAGATACGAAAACAACACGAAAAACGAGACACAAAAGAACAGGCCCGAAAAACAAGACACGGAAACCAGACACTAAAAATAACACATATATACCAGAAACAAAAACGTGACACGAAAAATGAGACACGAAATACAGGAAACGAAAAACGAAAATCAAAAATTTAACACTGAAAAAAGAAAGACTTAAAAAAGAAAGTGATAAACGTAGAACGAATTTTGAAAAACGAAAAAAGAAAATCGAAAATGAAAAAACAAAAACGAAAAACGAGACACAAAAAAACAAAAAATTCGAAAAACTAAATACGAGTCGCGAAAACCAAAACACGTAAAACGAGACACAAAAAACGAGTCACGAAGAACGAGTCATAAAAACGAGACACAAACAAGAAAAACAGCAATCATACAAACGAGACATGAAAACGAGACACAAGAAACAGTAGCGAATAACGAGACATGAAAAAAGAGAAACGAAAAATTAGATTCGAAAACGAAAAACGAGACAAAAAAACAGTCACAAATAACAAGAAAAAAACGGGACACAAGAAACGAGACACATATATGAGAGACGCAAAACGAGACACGAATGTCTAGTAAGGAATACAAAAAACAAAATACGAGACCCGAAAACGACACACGAGAAACGAAACTCGAAACATGATAAACGAGAAAGAGGAAAGAGGAAAGAGGAAAGAGGAAAGAGGAATGAAGAAAGAAGAAAGAGGAAAGAGGAAAGAGGAAAGAGGAAAGAGGAAAGAGGAAAGAGAAAAGAGAAAAGAGAAAAGAGAAAAGAGAAAAGAGAAAAGAGGAAAGAGGAAAGAGGAAAGAGGAAAGAGATAAAGCGAAAAGCGTAAAGCGAAAAGCGAAAAGCGAAAAGCGTCAAGCGTCAAGCGTCAAGCGTCAAGCGTCAAGCGTCAAGCGTCAAGCGTCAAGCGTCAAGCGTCAAGCAAAAGCGAAAGCAAAAGCACAAAAGGAAAAGGAAAAATGTAAAAGCAAAACGAAATAGCAAATAGACAAAAGCAATCGCAAAAGAAGCAAAAGCAAAAATGCAAAAGCAAAACTAAACCGCAAGTAAAAATATTATAACAAAAAATCAAAAACTTGAAAACCGAATCAAAAATACAGTAATGAAAACCAAAACCTCTATATGGAAAACCAAAACCATAACCGCAAACCAAAAAAATAAAAACAAAAATCGCAAGAAAGTCAGATCCAGAAAACGAAAAAACTCAAACCGCAAAGCGAAAAAAACAAAAACAGCAAAACAAAAATTAAACGGCGGAACGAAAGACAAAGCTGCAAAACCAACACCGAAACCGAAAACTATAACGAAATACCAAAAACAAAAAACCAAGCCAGAACAAAAAAATCAAAAGCGCAAAACCAAATGCCAAATCAAAAGCTCAAAAACCCGAAAATCCCATCACTTTTTAGTGATTTCATAAACTTCAATATTTCTTCTTTTCAATTACGAGTTCATTTTCTGTCTACGTTGTTACGAACTAATTTTAAGATAATTAAATAATATGCTGCTCGACGACATTGCTATGCATGGTAGTCTGTGTGGAGTTATCTCTTTTTTCTACTTTACAATGGGAGAAATAAGGAAACTAGAAGGGTGAAACGGAGAAATAAGCCAGGTACACTAAGACATCAGTTAAAAAGAAACTAAAAGAGTAAATGTCGAATAACTGTGAAAATCCATCAAATGGACTTGGAATTTTCTGGAAATACATGGAAAACTTTGAAGCCTGATTCCCGTAAGTTTGTTTATTTGTTGGTTGGTTTTGTTTGTTTGTTTTTGAATATATTTTTCATTCTATGGTACAGATGTGAACGGATAGAATGTAAGTAAAACGCGTGATATCGAACATTTACAAATGAAATACTGCTAACATACAAACATTACCGTCCAGAACTGAAATCGAAAGGATTTCACAATATGTCTCAAGCCTCATTTACTTTTTCTTTTTATTCTAGGTATACTTTCTCTTTTCTTCTTATTCTTTTTAGATATTTCCTTTCTCTTAAGTACTTATTACCGCACTGTCTTCCGGCACATGCAAGCGACCTACGCACTATTCTTTGGTTTCGGGTACTATAAATTCGCGAATTATCACAGCGGCCTACGATGACTGGCTTGGCACCTAGAGAGAGATCTTACTCCAACACTGTCTTCTCAGTTGCGTCGGCCACACTCCAATAAGAGTAAGTCGCCGTAGCACCGCTTGTCAAGCGGAGTAAGAAAGAGATGTACACGCCTCTGGAGAACAAGGCATTTTGTATACGTACCACTCGTCTAAAATGCAGTGAGAATCAGGACTCCCATTCGCAACTAAAAGGCTAAGACAGAACGCGTGGTTAATTTATCGATACATTTTAGACGTTTCAGCAATTTTTTCTTGTGTTGCTCATTTTTATTTTTCCTGCGCTTTGACTATTTTATTATTTTTTTCTCTAGGACTTTGGGAGAGGGGGCATGCACCCCGTCGATAAGTCACTGCTATTACATCAGTAATATATCCAACAGCTTGAGTTACGCATCTGCATTTGTTTTGATACAAAATTCAGAGAGTTCAACGAAAATGAGACAAACACCATTTTTTCAGGTGCCATCATTCTATCAGTGGAAAAAGAAATTGAAGTGTTTTTTCAGGTGAGCTAGTCTTTTTAAAATGTGCTTGTCCTTTTTTACAAATATGATTTTTTAGAACAGATTTCATTTAAAACAAAAATCTCTATCTTCAATATTTTACTTTTACAATCTTAACTTCTTAAAATTTTCAAAAATGCAGTGCCTGCTGAAAATGGGACTAGCAACATTTGTATACCATCTTTTGATACACATGTGAAGAAAATTTAAAGAAAAAATTAGAGTGTTTTTTGAGAGAAAAAAATGTTTAAAAATTGCCTAAATTTCACGAAAAATTATGTGAAAACTACATATAATTTTGAGAAATTGTGGCCTTATCTCAAAATCTGTCTTTGAACCACAGATAAGATTAAATCTCTTATCTTCAATTTTGTAGTAAAAGGAAGACGATAAAAAAATGTTGAACTTTTGCAGTTTTTTGAAAAATAAGTGATTTCAACAGTAATGAGACATTCACCGTTCTTTTAAATGTCGTTTATGCTATTCGAAAACAAAATTTAAATAAAAAATTTGGACCCAATTTTAGAGAATTTCGAAAATGTAATTGAGGCTTCATGCAAAAAACCCCCCAAATCTAAATATCCGTTTCAAACTCGTAGGGTCTCAAGTTTCTTTAAATCAATCAATGAACATCAATTATAGAAAAAATCGTGTGAAAGATTTAGATGCTAGCCTCGATCACAGGCATCACAGACAGCCAGACGATTCGGCGTAAATCGACTTTTCGAGATCGAGGTCCCACAAATCATGGATTCTAACTGAATATGTTAGGAAAAGTAATTTATTACTTCTAAGAACAATCCAATAATTCGTTACCAGGGCCTGACAATACATTTTTCTGACGAAATTCCCTTTTCCAGCGCACGATTACGATACTTTGTCTTCTTACGAAGGTGAGAAAGTAAAAATTGTCTTCAACAATTTTCACATTTTACGTGGAAGTTTAATATTAATTGACAAACTAGTGGACCTGGCAATATCTACATATTACACTGACGTACGGATCCAGACGAACATTTTTGAATGGGTCATCATAGATTTTGGTTAAATAATAAATATTTGTTATTATTCTGTATATTATTTTGCAGTGTATGCATGATACTATACAATCTTATTTTTTAAACAATTATTTAATTCTAATAAATAATTGAAAAAATTAATATTTCAATAAATTTTGCCAAATAATAGAAGGTAACAAATGAAAATTCTAGGCCTTTTGGGGGGGGGGGAAGCATGGCCCTCATATCCGCCATTGGGGGGCGGAGGGGGGCATGACCCCCTGGATCCGCCACTGATTACAATATTATTCGTGCAACTTTTTTTGAACAATGGATTGAAGAAATACTGATAGAGTGGGGGTATTAGTTACGAAATCAGCCACTAGATTTTATGAAGCAATGCCAATCTCTGGAGAATCAGTCATGCCTTCACAACGTTCTCAATAATGAACGTTCTAACTTTCTCAGTAGTTCGAGGTATCTCCTGTGATAGATCTTTACCTGCTTCGGTCATTTCTTTACATTTTTTGGAGAACATAACGGATAAAAATTCTCGTCTTCAAAATAAAATTGTTTCTATTTTGCGCCAGTGAAGATGTTTGGAATGTTGTCATCAGTGCTCGCTGCGAGCTTTTGCCTCCATCTGTTTATTGTGACAGAGAGGGGGAAGCACAAGGCCCCACAATGCTGTGGACGGAGAGTTAAGGACTCCGGATAAATTGAAGTGGCCGCGATTGTAGTGGATGAATTGCGTGTGGGTTTCAATGATAAGGCTGCGTTTTCACTTGTTTCAGATGCGGTTTGAGAGTGTAACAGAAAAAATAAGATACAATGAAACACTCGAACAAATTACCACAACAATTAACAAAACATACGAACATTTTCATTAGATTTCTTTGTCCAGTTTTGTTTTAGGGCTCCTTCCCACGGCGCGAACGTGGCGCGCTTCGCAGCAGCGCGGCGCGTAGCAGAGCATTGGTTTGAATGGAGGCCTTCCCACGTGCAGCGGGTGGCGGCTGCTGCGGCAGCCGACGCCGAACTCCAACTACGCGAAGCGGAGGAGGGGGCACGCGCCACGGCTAGCAGAACACAGCTTTAAATGGGGGCATTCCCACTGCACCACGGCCGCAGCGTTCTACCTGTTCCGGTCCCTTTATTCGTCGTCGCCGGAGGGTCGGCGAAATCTACCTCTCCAGACCCCACCCCCTTCCACGGCGGGCGGCGGTGCGGCCGTGGCTCCGGCGGTGCGTCGGAAGGGCTCTGCTCCTTGAAGGAAGCGCGCCGCGGTCGCGCCGTGGGAAGGCGCTCTTTGAGTACTTATTGAAAATATATTGCTAATAAAATAAATACTATGAATTCCTACATGAAATAAACAATGGAACTTAGAATCTTTTTCTTTATTCCAATTCCACCTTAGAATTTTTTTCTTCCAATTTAAATATCTACCAATTTGTCCTTCCCCCATTTTCTTCTCAGTATGGCCTTTGACACCATGGAAGTTGGTGTTGAGGGTTTGCTTTTTTGCAAAATGCAAGATTTTTGCAATAATGGCAAATAGATTTTAAGTAGGAATGACATTAGTTATTAAGTGAGCTCATTTGTACCTGGTACATATCTATTTTAATATATATATATATATATATATATATATATATATATATATATATATATATATATATTAAATTTATTAACAATTTATTTTACTTAAAATATAAAAGGTAGAAAATTTGTAATTTATTTTAGTTAATTTGTTTAACTTATGTCCTAAATGTTACAAAATTGTAATTTAGCTTATAAGAATATCTGCTTATATCAAAAAGACTTCTGAAGAAGAGGAAAAGTGCTTCTCGAAACTGGGAGATAGTAATGTTTAAGAAAGTTCGACACTACATTTCAATAAAATTACAAATCAAAAATGTTATTTTAATAACCTTTTGGCTTTCAATAAGTACAAATATGACTCTCTAAAATAATACTACACAAAAAGTCTAATTAAAACCCTAAGACAGAAGGTAGAGCAATATGAATGTTTTCACATAAAATACCCTACTAATTGGCCAAGTACACTTTTTTACCTTTTTGAATGCAACTGAATGATGTCTAGAACATATGACCCATTCCTTACTCTCCTGGCCATGATGGTGACAAAACAAATATTAATCAAGATTTAATGTATATTTTTCTAGATAAATATTAATTATGTATTTATAATAATATTATACAGATATATTATATTTAATATTTCTGTATTCCATTTCACAAGAGAAGGAGGAACCCTATCAAATTATGTACCAAGAAAAAAAAGAAGAGGACATGAATAAGGAGAATCTTACTATTTCTCTTTAGTTGGTAATTATTAAAATTATAACATAGAAATTTAAAAAAAGGGTGAAACTTATTTATTACAGAATGATTGATTCTATGCTAAAATAAATACAACTACACTCAAAAGCACGACTGGACCGAGTTATTGGAGGGGGTGTCAGGGGAGTAACCTACTGTAAATGATCATGTTATTATGGAGTAAATATTAAAAACTAAACAGCAACCACCTAGGCATGAATGCTCATGTATGTTATTCATCTCTAGTAACTATCTTTTAAAATAAATTTAAAAAATTCTAAATTTGAGGGTGCAACAAAAACAGAAATTGTACATGAATAAAACTTTATTTGTCATCACTATAATGAATGGCCTTTCATCCTTCATTCCCAATCAATTACTGATATAGGAACAATACACTTTTGTTAAGGTGTTGCCTAAACATTACTTTGTGGAGTGTCAGACTGTAAGAAGTTGCTACATGGTGCAACCTAATTCTCATGTATAGGCTCACTATAGCTTTCACCAATAAAATAATATGGTTTTCAGGAAACAAATTGTCACTGGCAAGAATTTATCAAATTTTTTCTTGCAGTTATACGCCGCACAACTCTTAACCATATATACTGCAGTAAACACCCAAAGACAAACATTAATTCGTTATTAGTCGTCAGGAAGTACTAGCAGTCTGAGTACAAGGGATATTCTTCCCACGTTCTAAGCACGTTTTTCTTCCACTACAATGGCGGCGGCCAACCTCTTCAAATTATTCCGCGACAGCAGCGTTATAAGTGTCTAGTTTATTTCTAATGTGTTTGGGAAAGCGAGGACATTGTTCAAGAAAAGTTGCGCGGGTAGAATATGCAGACAGACGGCTTACTTAATACACACGCTACTGGTCACGTGAATGTTAATAACGTTTTACGCTGCGCTCTGCAAAAATTGTAAAAGATGAAAGATTTTCGTGCAAATATGAGATTGTTGTGTACTAGTTTGGACATGTTTGTACAGTATCCTATTGTCCTGGTTTGGACATGGTTGTACAGTGTTCTATTGTTCTCCCTCAATTTGGCAAGCGTTAGCTATGACAGTCTTGGAGAAATTTGAATTAGTTGTCCGAGATAAAGTTCAAGTAATAAATCCGACCGATATTTCACAATCACAGGGGTAGAATATGCAGTGACAGACGGTTTACTTAATACTTGACGATACGGCGTAATCATAAACGCATAAATCGTCATCAACAACGCTTCCACATGTCCGATTCAACTCAAACCAGTCTTTAAACACTCCCGATACTAATAAGAACAAAGTGGGAAAATTTCAGCGAAATCAGTCGAATAGTTTTGTGTCTATGTGCGTCAGGCAATCTATATTTTCCCTGTTACTCGTATATAGATTATGAATATAGGGCTTCAATAAAAAAAATAATTAATTTTGAAATTATCCTAATTCAGAAAGAAAACTTCCATCTTTTACACCAAAAATTATGTTCCGACGGCTGAACCACAAATGCTTTGATCATTCGATAACTGTATTTCCAGCCGTCTTTTAGACTACATGGCAATAAATATTGTCCAAAACTTAAAAAAAATTGCATATGGATAGCTCGACAGAACGAATGTTCCAAGACTTTTCCCAAACATTATACCTAACGGAGTTATTTGCATAGTAACATTCATATAGTGAAATGACTATAAGGCGCTCACAAAAATTGCGACCTTCATTAGTCAAGCCAAAAATGCATGGTAAAGGAATATTATGAAGTTGCTCCCGAACTGGTGGGTAGATAGGGATCCCTGCGAGTCTCCAAGTTTCATATCTAATAAAGAGGACCACTTCTACTACCGCTGCCTCACTACTTCTCAAACCGCTGCCGCCATAGTCTTCATGAATGTTATGTTCAAAGTTTATTGGCAGAGTATATTATTGAAATCATAGTTAGAAGCAATGACATTTTATATACTGAGTTCATCTTGTTAACCTCATACAATAAAAATTAAATTAAAAAACAAACGTAGCTTTGACTAAAATACAGAAAATGTTCTACCCTCTTTTCATAACTCCCTTTCCTTATTCGCCCAAGGACCCTGAAAAATCTCTTGGAGTATAAGCTGTCAGTAGTACACTGTTGGATAATTTACGATATCCCCTCACAAATTTGATATGCCAGAGACGCCTGTGCTTCCTGGTCACTGGAAGAGAGACTCATTGATCAGCCCTCACCACGTGGAGCGAGTGGTTTGGTTGTGAGTAGACGCTTAGATTGATTGGTGATTCCAGGCGCGTCAACGGTTAAGGTGATTAGTCCTGTAAGTGTAGTTTATGTTTTATTACGAGAGGTGGCGGTCTTCCCCCGCTGGATGGCGAGGTCCAGCAGCTACCTACCTGTTGGCATGCGGGGTTTACTCCAACCAGGTATTTCCCACTAGCGGGACATTGTCCCAACCGGAACAAGTTCATAGCTCTCGACATGTGTACGAAAGTGAAGGAACATTGTGTAAGGAAGGGATAAGGATAGCAAAAGGAGAAGGAAGGAATGATCACGCGCGGTCCGCTTGTAAGGTACTGCATTCGCCTAGTGTTGATCGGAACACTCCCGATCAGAGCAGCCGTCGCCAGAATCCTCCTCCAAGCAGCATCTGAATTCGACCAAACTAGTGTCAAAAATCCTGCCACAACAGTCGGGACTCCAATCCTAGGACCACTGCCGGCGCTAATTAAGAGAACGGGCGATCGCCCGGGTCTCGCAAATCAAGGGACCCGGCGATGTGACTGATAGAAAAAAAAATAGTAAATTAGAACCCGTTAGAAAATCGTTATCGTAATTTTATAAGTCGCTGTACAGGAGTTTATATTTTAAAAAAAATTAATTAATTATTAACCTAAATAGTTAATTATAGTCATTATTTGTAAGGAAGGACAAAGCATTCTTATTGTGAACCAACTATTTTCACGATTTTTTTGGTTCACTTTTTCAACCAACCATTCACTGACAAAGGTCACCCACTCTGTAATTTATTTTTGATTTGTGTAACCCACTTTCTCACCGTTCTGTCAACTGCATTCTCGTGAGACATAACGACATTCTTGCATGCCAATCTTATATTTACAATTTTTGGAAATACAGAGATAGTGACCAAAATGGATTCAGCACCACTTCCTTTACCAACATGTTACTAGCGTTAAAAGGACAAAATTGAAGCAGTTTCTGAGAAATTATTTAAAATTGCTTAAGTTTGATGCCAAATTACACAAAAAATACTCATATTTAAAAAAAATTGGACATGACCTTATTTAAAGATCTGTTTCGGATGCACAGATTTCATAAAGGAAAAAAAAAATATCTTCATAATCACAGTGACAGGAAGACTCCAAAAAAATGTAGAAATTTTGCAAGTTTTGCAAAATTAGGGATTTCAACGAACATGAGACCTGTGCCATTCTCTTATGTATCCTTTACACATTTGAAAGACAAAATTTAATCAAGATCTTTGGTGCCAGGTGCTAATTTATGACAAATAATTGTTTAAACCAAATTAAAAATTGGCTATATTTCATTGGGCAAAAATTACTCACATTTACGAAAAATTGTACATAACCTTATTTCAAAATCTGTCTTTAATGAGCAGATTTTATTTAGGGCAAAAATATTACATATTTTAGTTGTAGGAAGACATCAAAAGAAATTTGAATGTTAGCAATTTTCAAAAAACAAGGAATTTCAACAAAAATTAGTCCTGCATACTTTTAAGCATTTGTTATGCTATCTGACAAAATTTAATCAAAAAATACAGTGACATTTTGTAGAAAATTTAGAAAATGCCCCAGTGGCTTTAAGTAATGTGACCCCTAAAATTAAAATACGGTTTCAAATTCCACAGGCTGCGACATCAGCCAAATCGATTGGGAAATAACAATTTTCAAGAAAATTGGCTGAACGGTTTAGCCGCTAGCGTTGTTCACAGACAGACACATGGACAGATGTTTTACCATGAATTGATTTTTAGTATTAAGGACCCACAAAACGGATTCTGGCTACACCATGTATTAGAGGATATTTGGGATAGCGGTTGGGATATTGGGATAGGGTACTTTTCACTGTTGAATCCCAATTCCTATAACTGTGTAAATGTAAATGCTTTTCTCAAATGGAGAATGAAAAATAAATGGTTTAAAAGGTTGTGGCCTGGATTACCACAGGCCTCCCGAGCCCACGGCTGTCAGGCTGGAATATCATGGCAGGCCGTATTCTCTTGAGTGTTTAGTGCCAGAGTATACACTTACATACGTACATACAAAGAAACAAGAGGTTTTAATGAAAATAAAAATCATCCCCTTGTGAATTGCTTCTGTTCAACAATAACACATGTACTCCTCACCAAACTTCTACATTCTCACTATCAATATAATTATAGAGATTTAAAACAATACATTTGTAGTAAATCCAAATTACATTCCAAACCCTATCTCTTGTAAGATTTGCTTATTTAAAACTTCATACTGTCCTTTTGAAAATTCTGTTCAATCAGCTTAATAAATATCTACAATGTACATTCACATTACCCCAAAAAGTAACACTTCTCTTCCAGGTCAATTTACACATTACCACCATTTACCATCCAATCAATGTTAATTCTCAGACATGTCTTTCACAAATCTTTAAATTGATCTCGCGTACTGACTTCTGCTTAACACTTCTGACTTGTGATATCCATTCTAGTCATACATCTGCTTGCCAATGAATTCCATGTCACCTGAATCACATGTCTCTCTTTCTTCACCATTCATTTTCACTTCACTCATTCACTCACAAATCACCTGCACTTTGCTGATGTGAACTATTGAAGTGGAGCATACTACCATATGGGATCATTTCCCAAGATTTTGGGCAAAGATTCCCTGAGCTTGCAAGTATAGTAAAAAATGTGTTTAGGCCAATCAAATATTACATTTAAACAAATTAAAAAACAAACTTTAATAACACATCACATTTTTACAATACTAAAATTAAGCAATTGAATCACTAATTATGAAATCAGAAAAAGTTTGTTGTTTCACTACAAATGTTTACCAAACCACCTCTTGTCCACAGGAGATATCCAATTATGACAGCCTCCAAGATTGTTTTGAACTATGTACTTAAAAGTGTATGGATTTTTATTTTCTTTTTCCAACTTCTTCTCATTAATTTCCTTGTCCAGTAGCATTTGGTGTGTAACAGCTTGAGCTTTAAATGGTAGATTGTGAACAATTAGTTTTAAAGCACGTTTTACCTGCAACAAAACAGACAACCAATGTGATTACTGACAGTGACTGTAAAACAAAGCTTCTCAAAAAACGAAATTTAACATTATAAATTATCTCAAGTAGTTCAGTGAGCACTGGTGAACATTTCCACAAATAGGTAAGAACATGCATGTATACAAGCCTGGAGAAAGGTCCATAATGACTATGAGAGCACTAAAATGGTCCTAACATTTCCCTTTCTTATTTTTCCCGTATTTTTAATAACGTCAAAGAAATATTTGCAAAAACATTCACGAGGTTGAAAAGGCAATGATAGTGTGTGAAATTTTGCTAATTCAAAAACCCAAATCACGGTTTTAACTGCAATGATGTTCATGGAAACATTAAATTTTCTAATGTAATTTTGATAGTAAGTGGTCTAACAGATTAGATGAATTTGTTATTAATTTTTACAAATTTATATGCACATTGAAAAAAGTTTTGATCACTGCAACACAGCAAAATTCAAAGCCTAGATATGTTATTAGCAAGATTTTTAGTTAACTATAAAGGTAAGACGTGGTTTAATTATTAACAAATCTACTACAGGTGATATTTTTGCCTACAGTATGGAAAAAATTTGGTGACTCCCTTTCACTAACTGGCTTTCACTAACTATCTAATATTTGTAACTACAGTCCAATATCACCAATTAGCAGAATTCCTAAATTTTTTAGAGATTAATTATTTGTAAAATAGGAACTTAAGTTGAGAGTATTTGATTGAAGTTCAACATGAATCAAAGAATGGGAAATAAAAAGAATCCAATCTTTGGCTTCCACAAAGGTAGTTTGTGACTTATGGATGGACAGCAAATAGATGTGATTCCGAAGGTTTTGTCAAAATTTTTCGAGATATATTTTCAGAATATATTAATCAGAGAATTAGGAATAATGAGTATAAAGGGAATAAATGGAAATAACAGACAAACATTTATTGGGCTAGTTTTGAGCTATTTGACAAATATAAAACAATTTGTAAAATAGAAAAATAGAAATGACTAACAAGGTTCCCCAAGTTTCCATCCATGGCACAAATTTTACTTATCTTCATTTATGTAATCAGACTGATGTCAAAAACTCAAAAATGTTGCTATTTGAATATGACTATCATAGTTTTTTGAAATATAAAATGAACCAAAAATAACTTATTACACAACACATAAGAACTTAAGAACAAATGTATGGTGTTAAGTTTTTTATAAAAATAAAATGCTATAGAATTCACATACAATTTAACTTAAAGGGAGCAAGTTAAAAAAAAATATCGAAAGTTAAAGATCTGGGAGTAATTGGAGATAAGAAATTAACTTTTATACAAGTGACTCCAGTTAGAGACTTTCTTTGGTGGATGATCATATGTCATCTGTAATTTTGACACTTTCTTTTGAAGGCATAGCATTAACACGATTAGATTTCCCCTTCCATCTTTCAGTGTTTGCCCACAACAAAGTAATTTGTGAATCTGTTTAACTCTCTCATCATTAACAGCATTAATTCTTTGAAAAGCTTTTCCACAAATAAAATTCAAATCATTTGCCTTCAAGAGTAGAAGTAGATGAAAGAATTTGCATGGCTGCACTCTATCTCATGGATGGTGTCTTTTTAGATCACTCTCTATGATCAGTCCAAGCAGCAAAAGTGCCTGATCATTTATGCTTTCCATGTTCAGAAACATGTTAATGAAATAATTAATTTATCTTCTGTAATAATGAGGCAGCTTCTTTAACATTTGAATTTTTTCCTACCACCTTTCTCAGAACAATTTTGCTTCTTCCTCCAGTTACACAAAAATGCTAACGTCAGCAAAGCATCAATTTCTTTTGAGGAGAGGTCCCATACTTTACTATAGTGCCAATGAATGAGAAGGAATATCACCAAAGACTTGGGCTTCGGGTGATTCTGCACTCAGTTCAGAATGCCTACTTCTATTTGTATCGCAGGAAAGACGTCAGATTTTTTGTGCACCATTTGCTAATGCAAAGCATGCATTTTTCACCAAATGTCAACTTGGGTGATCTCGTAATTGAAGATTCAATTGCTGACTTGCTTTATGTGCAAGTTTGTATAGATTGCATCTTACATTGTTTTAATGAGATTGTGTAATGGAGTTGTAAACAAATCAACTCATTGTAATATAAGTAAACAAAAATTAAATTCTCTTCATCATATTAAAATGTTTTAATTCATTACTGGATAAAATCTTTACTTACAAAGCAAAGACATTAAATAAATTAGAGTTTTGGGGGTTGTAATTGATAAATAAATAAGCAAACCTCTTCAAATTCGCAATATCCTCCAACTTCAACAATGACTCGGCCTGCCTTCACTGGTGTAACATAGTGGTCAATAGCACCTTTTCCTCCTCCCATTCTTTGACCTTGTCCCTGTAACATTTTGCAGAGAAACCAATGTCAATGGGATTGTTAAGTCTTAAGGGTGGTGACACAGTTTTAACACAAATGACATAAAATTATGTTTTCTTTAGATTCTATAAATTAAATTAGACATATACACACAGTATGTATGTATTTATGTTATGTTTACATCACAGTTACAGTCTGAAGCTTGTATAGCTCTCAACAAAACAATACGATGGTGATCACCAATGTGTTTGATAAAGAGAACAGTTGTTCCAAACAGAGAAAACCATGGCTGATAAGCAAAGTCAGACACACACACTTAAAAATGCAATGAACGATAATATACTAATTTTTTATTATTTCAAGGATATAAATAAGTACAACAGGTGAGAGCAACGTTTAAAAATCTATCAAAACTTTACATTACAGCAACATTGATACTATACATGTAGATTCGGAACAATCCCATGGTTCCACTATCCTCAGACTGTTATTGAGATTTCTGTTTTAGATTTCTTAATTAATTATATTCAAACTAACATCATACTAATCAGAAACCATAACTTAGTTTGAAGAATTTTATTAAAAAAGGTCCTTCAAAACTTTTTATATCCTAATGCGTCAGGGCCTACATTTCTTCTTCTTCATGAGGGGTTATTATAAAACAATGTTAAATTTTCTAATTTTACGCTTAAAGTCAAAGTTACATAAAACAACTTGAAATTATTATAAATATGTACCAGGTACTAGTGAACTCACCTTAAATAAATTCTGTCATTTTCTGAAATGTATTTCTACACTTTGTAAGGAAAAGTCCCTACATCATTAATGGAAGCCATTTCTCCACTTCCGTTGTGTCAGATGTTGAGATGTAAAAAGGTTCAAAATTAAGAGAACATTTTAATAAAATTGTTGAATCTCAATAATGGTTTCTGAATAATATGTTGTTGTTTTTTTTCAATATGTTTAATTAAAAATGACTGTCTAAAATAAACCTGGACTAAAAATATACAATCCGAAATCTATGGTTAACACTGTCAATAGTGATGAAGGCAAGTAAGTGACAGCTATTTTGTCAGCTACAATACAAATTCTTCCTTTTAAAGATAATTGATCTTTTATGAAGTTTGCTCAGGCAAAAGCAATTTTCTCTAGCACACATCACTCAAGACTAATAATTTTAATTACATTGTTACCAATTTTTATGTTTACATAGCTCAAGAGTAGACAATTTCATTTTGCAAAACTTATCATTTATTTGGGTAGACAAGAAGTAACTTTAAAAAAAAATACAGCTAATTGAAATAAAAAATAGCCCAATATTCAGAAATATAAAATCCACTACAAGAAAACTTAACACATTCAGGTTGCAGCCCTTAGAATCTATGGGTGTGAAATTCATGCTGTATATTGGCTTATATATGTCAATTTTCCATTTGCTGCCTATTCATGGACGTTTCTACATCAATAATGTACCTAAAAACACTGATAAATTTAATTTGCTGGCATTTAAGTGGTATTAAGTAGCTTTGTTTGCAGATGTGCATGACCTCTGCAGTAACAACTAGGGAGAGTTCTCCAAAATTACCACATGGAAGGCAATTATTGAGAATAAAAAGTAAGGTTTTCTTCATTATTGGAATAAACACTAATGTAATATTAAATATAATGTTTAATATTAACAGAATTCATAAGAATTTCATTAAAATAAATATGTTACACATGATTTTAAAGTCACTTTCTTATGTTATTTATATTAAAAAATGTTTTAAACTATTAATGTAAACAGAAAAGTTGGAACTTCTTCTAAAAGTACAAGATCGTTTCTTTACAATAAAAATTGAATCTTCTTTCTATGTTTATTGGTTTAGACATTACAACCCTTCAAATATACCTCAAACCCTTACAAATGGGGAGGAAAAAAGTTATGCTAAGACTACGACCTGAATGTGTTAATACATCTTTCAATAATCAGATTGTTTGGCGATGATTACAGACTATCGTAAAGGACAATTTTACTGGAGTGTACATAAAACATCAATTAACGAAGAAGCTAGTTTTAATCGAATATTAAAAAAAGTTGAACTGTTACCTTTTTGGTGACAGGCTGCCATGGGGGATCAATTCGCCAAATTGCAAATATACGATCAGAAGTGAGTTTCCTGATTATTCCCAGTCGAATCATTTCTATATGGCCCCATCGTAAACGTCCTCCACCAAGTGCCTTAAACATATCATAATTATAAAAAACTTATTCAAAACCCAAACACAAATTATTTCCAATATGCATTAATTAATTTGTGTGAATCTTTATTTTTATTTATAAATTAAAAAGCAATCACATTATTGACTGATGAGCATACCTCACAACGATTAGTGTTAATTAAGGGAAGATGTTACAAAATAGTTTTTGAATATTTTTGTGTTGTACTACTTCTAAACACTTTATTCAAGCAAGACACTTACAATTATGCCATACTGTTTATGAAGCAAAGTATTGTGCAAGGTTTCTGGTCCTCGCATAAATTTAAGATTCTTCATCATCTTAGGTGGTCGCATATTCCCTGGATACTGAGGTACTTTCTCCAAAAACCTGAGTCTGACTCTCTCTGGAAACTCAACATCTGAAAAAACAATCGACATGAAATAATGTTTTTGCATACTTCTAAGAATGAAAAGATACTAAACTATTAACTACATACCGTCATAGCTCGGTGGTAGAGGAATATGCTTTACTCCACATGCTTGTACAGCATTAACTTTGTGAGCATCACCTGCAAGAAGACATTAGATAGTAATTCAGAGTATATAAGAGGGTATGAAGAGATATTATATTATTACAAAAGTCTATGTGCATCCATTCACTTACACAAAGTACGAGTAATACTTCTCGACAGATATCTCCACATCTTAACCGATGAAGATGAACAAATTGATAGGTTGTTTTGAAAACAACTGTTCACTCCGTTCACTGAACTTACTTAACCTATATGAGGCACACAATTTTAATCTCTTTCCACTTCAAGTTTTCGTAAAATTTCCATGCTAGATGGTGAAATGCTGAATAAACTCTTGCAGGTCTTCTATATTTCAAAAGGTAAATTTTTCAAGAATCATGACCCATAAAAATATTCTGCATACACCACCATGGTCAGAACTGGTCAGAACATCAGGGCTACCAAACTACGTGTTAATTCTCGTGGCAATCGTTAGTGCTGCGCTCGAGCGAGCAGTGCTTTGCAGCGCAGTTCCGTGTGGCCGCAGTAGTGCAATGCTACCACACTTCCCTGCTGTGTAGCCATCCCTATCCTCTCGGACATCTATGGCTGATCTGAAAATTGAGAAAAGAACATGGTCAGGAAAGACAATAGCCGTTCGGCGCGCTTTTGGCGATCTTTAACGCAATTTCCATGCAAGTATTGGCGTCTCGCCTATTGTAGCATATCTCTCGGGCGCTTGTACGTGGCCGTGGGATCCGGCTCGTACAAAGATAGATTTATTATTATGACATTATTTGACGTATTTAATTTTGAATAGATTTTTTCGCTAAGTTTTAAAAGTGCTCTTCTAGGAGCGGTAGTTTTACTGCAACGTGTAAATCTGCGATTCTAATAATCATTGGCGCGCACAGTAGAATATTCTACGAATACAGTAGAATATTCTACTATTCTACGAAGGCTCTCATTTTGAACTACTTGCAACTTATTTAAGTGTGCATCAATGCGCCGCTATTCCCCAACTTGGGCAGGCGTAGTCCATAAAGGGCCTAATCATGGCTTTATATATAAGCAGGGCATTCGCTGTGGACAGTTTGCTTCGCTTATGTTATAAGCTTCGCAACATGGCCAGGCGTTGCCGTGCTTTACTAGAGGCCGCGTCCGCGTGTTCGCGGAAAGTTAG